>VKOC01001146.1:0-120189 GCA_009364415.1 Spea multiplicata | reverse complement strand
GTACCACCGTCAATGTCTGCCTCAGTATATAGTGGTACGTGTTATGCTGTACCACCGTCAATGTCTGCCTCAGTATATAATGATAACAGTAATGCTGTACCACCTTCAGTGTCTGTGCCAGTATATAACGATAGAAGCTATGCAGTTTTAAAGTGCAGGATCCGCCCCAGGTGCCAAATACTCTAGGTATGCCCCTGGTGGATCATCATTGGATGGGTCATTAAGAAGGTAAGGAAAGTTTTTTCTTTACAGGTGGCACATTTTGGGGACATGGACATGATATAATCACCTCCATGTCTAGCTCAGAGAACACTGGTGGCCGTCTGTTCAAACAAGGACATGCAAGATCACATTTTAACCCTGACTATGTATAAATTTATCAATAACTTTATAGGATCTTGGGCTGTGTATAAATAGTGATACTGGTGCAAAATAAAGTAAACAATATTTAACTGGTTTGCTATAGTGATTGCACAAATGTTTCCACTCGCAAATGGCACACGGTCTGCTGACAGCATTTTAACGACTATAAAATAAACATAAAAAGATACTATTACAGTTTTAATCTGATTTAATCAGTGTAACAAAGTGGCAACAATTTTAACAACAAACCACACATTTGTGATTAAGTAGTATTACTATTAACTATGATATAGGATCTAATTATGCAGCTCCATTCCATCTTGATAACCTTACGATCAGCAGAAGTATTTTAGCCATATCCACGTTTGGTATCTGTATACTCAGGAGACACAAGGTGATCACATTGGGTATTCATATCCTTGATTGCAATTATCTTGAATGAGAAATTTGATGCAAAATCCAAAGTTGATTTAAATGACGGAGAAGATATAAAGCTCCTTTTTTCCAATATGATTTCAGTCTGTATTTTTATGGATACATGTGTACATTTATTTAGGTTTGTAGTATCTTCTCTAGTACTCTAGTAATCTTCTTAGACACAATTTAAATGCCCAAAGCATCATGTTGTGAAAGTCACTTCAACTTTAATGTTAAGAGCAATACTGTTTCCATACACATCTTTTTTTTCCAAGACTTTTAAGGCTCTTTGATTTCATCAGTTTATTATAAGAATATGTTGTGTTTACGTATAAGGGTTTATAATGCTGTATCAGGTCTGTATTTTCTGTGCAGATGGCTGTCTGCTTTGACAACAGTAGTAATTAAAGTAATTTCAGAATCCTTTACCAAAGAAATAAAATAACTTTGTGGTGCACCATTGTATTACAATTTAATTTTTCTAATTCTGTCTAAAACAAAAGGGCAGAAAACAAAATTTGTTGTCTGAAAACAAATTGGTAAGAAACCAAATGAAAAAATGTCCGAAATTATTTTGGACATTGCACACAAGTCAAGTGCTAACAAACCTCTGCTGCTATATGGGATTTTATGTCTGACAAAATGGTTTGTAGCATGGGCTCTAATTATCGATGAAATGATCTTGTAAGGATACGTTTCTATTCAAGTGGAAATTGCATTTTCATAGGGTATTTATAATTAGGGTGATCACATAAGCCTTTTTTTCATGAGGAGTAACGTATCCTCGCCTAGGTTGACTAGGTAAGAGGGCAGATTGTCCTCTTGGGAGATCAGTCCCCCTGGTGTGCTGGTGCTCAATGGGTTGGTTACAGTGGAGCACAGGCAATGCTTGCCTTTAGGACTGGAATATGACCATATCCCTGCAATCTGTGTCTTCAAGGCGCTCAGTGCCTTTTAATACAGTGAAGATGACAGCCTCGGAAGGCACCACAATCTGTCTGCAGGCTACCATCTTGAGGAAGGCCCCTTGCAAGAGATTGAAAACGATATTCAATCCCATTTGGACTACTGTGTCTGATCTGCAAGCAAGTTTATTAATTTATATTATATCTGATTATGCATTTCCCTATATAAATACCAAACATGTATTTTGGTGATGTTGTTTATACCTGGGAACTTATTTGCTCTCCTTGCGGGACACGGCCAGGACTGCCGCCGACATCGGAGAGCATTCCTGCTGACATCACGGTAAACAACCCCCCTCCTGCTGACATCACGGTAAACAACCCCCCTCTGCTGACATCACAGGAAACACCCCCATTTAAAGGGCAAATGGGCGGGGAGCGACCCCGAGGTTGGCTGCTGGCCTTAAGGTGCAAGGGCTGCCTCATCATCCCCTGTCTGGGCCCGGTCCCAACAATTTATAAAGTAATATTTTGCTATTATAAGCCCCTGCCACTTTAATTAATATGTTGTTTTCACATTAGTTAAGCAACATATGTGGAAGTTTGTAACGTCCCATTATGTTAATTAACCTTTCATTGACATCATTCTTGTGTATACTCAGTTACCAGAGCATTCTGACTTTTTAAGTTTATATCCGGCATAGTTTTCATCTCATTTGCCTCCCACAGCCACTATCACTTAAACTACATAGTCACATACAGATTTTGCGCTTTAAAGCATGCATTTGGCCTTCTCTGTCACGCTGCAACATCTGAAGACAGCCTTAACTGCTAATAAGCAAATAACTGGGTCTGTGCGATATTTTAATAATGGATGCTACTGTCATAAATTGCTGGACTGTCCTGTTATTCAATTATAACAGAGCTTATTACATATGATTGATATACCTATTGTTAAAATGCATAAACATGAGTCATAATTGTGCACCGTTTACTAATTTAAGCCAGTATGTACATAATAGCAATGGTTTGTAAGGTTTAATGGAGCAATTAATCAATCCTGATAACTGGTTTAGAGAGGAAGATATTGCGCACTCATTGATTATATGTTCAACATTCCACTCGCTTCCATGACATTTATTCAGGTTGGGCATTTTAGTAGTCCCGCGGTTAATGGAAGCTAATTATTCATGCTGTAAAATGAATAATTAACTTAATACACCTTTGTGTGCATCCTTTGTTGGCCTTCTTGACGCGGGCCAATAGCTGAGGGAATACCAGCTTGTTTATTTATCAGTTATTTAAAGGTCAGCTCTAAAAAATGTTTTTCAGGGAAAAAATACATTGTTTTCTAATGGCAGCAAGAAACCAATGAAATATGTGCATCAGTTTTCATTTAAAAAGGGATATTGCTGGGCTCATGTACTCAAGTGACAAAATACCCAGACTACCTTGCTACGGCTTCCAAGCTATTTAACTAATTAGAACATTCTGAAAACACTAAAAGGAAAAAATATGATATATTTAGACACTATTTTCTTCGTTTATTGTTATGTACTATTATAATAGACCTATATGCCTTACAAGTACTGTTTACGGTGCATGTGTTTTGTTGATACACTAATATATTATGGTTACAGATGACATTTTTACTATATGGCATTTGTAAGAACTGGAAGATTTCATGGGAGCTTGATGGTTTCTTCAATTCAATTGTTCAAATCTTTTAGTTAATTATTTTCTACTTGCTCGCTATACGTCATTCATATAAGGTATTATGACAACGCTGTCCATAAAAAATGGAATAATGTTCTAAATGAACAAAGCCCTTTATGCTGGTGTGATAAAACTTTAAATGTATACACTACAGACCGAGCCTAGAAGGCTGGAGCTAAGTGTATACAAAAATAAAAAGAGCTTGAAGGGTGCAGGAGTGATTACCAACGTGCTATTACCAACTTGGTCAACATTGGTGATTAAGATGAAGAATGTCACCGTGGACCCATTACTCGCTAAGACTTGGAGCAAATACAGGCTACAATGCAAAATATCTCCATTGTGATTTCTAATTCTTGATGTATGGATTACGTGCATGAGGAGTGAGCAGTGAGGGCTTGATTATGACAGGCACGTGGAGAATTGAATTCTTCGGTGTCCATAGTCTGGCCTGTTAGGGTAATGCATGGTGAAGTAATGCTTCAACGTTTCTCCAGAAACTTCAGCAAATTAGTGATTTGCAGTTATTCCAAATTGGAAGTCAAAGTGGATGCCAGTCTCTTCACCAGTTATAGCCCTTTTACCCCAGAGGTTGAACCCCTGGGTAGCCTGTGGCTGTTGGTACTTGGAACCTCAGGCATGAGGTAGGATACCAGCTAACATTGTCTCATAGAGTGGGCAAAGGGGGACTCAGTAAAATATATGCTGAGAGTATTGTCGAAATAATGTGCATATAGCATCAGTGCATCAATAACTTGTAAACAAACTGCATGTATTGGGGCAGCACTAGCAACTGTGCCTCCATGGGAAAAGTCTCTTTTGCCATCTCCCAAAAAATTATGCATTCCAGATATATATTAATCGCTATAACTTATTCATTATCTTTAGCCAGATCTTCTACCAAATGGGGAGAACTTAATGTCTTGCAATTTATCTGAATGGAGCTTTCCGGATAGCAACCATAGCTCATGATAATGATAAAAAAGAGAGTAAGACCCACATAAGTTATAAGTTAATTTGCATATGCAAACCACCAGTCAGTAGAGCTCGAGTGCCACCAGAGAATTAATAGAACAGTTGTAAATCAGTCACCAAAAATGTCAATTAGGTAGCAAAGATAACCATGAAAAATATTTTCAGCAGTGTTCTTTTGCTAAATAAAACGACTGCAGTATGAACACAAGAACTGACACTATTTCTTAATGAAAAAGGGTGAATAGAAAGTAAATATAATGAGTTATTTTCCTTGGCAAAAAATGGACTTGACCTTTGGTGTAGCAGAGCAGTCATAGGGCCTTCTAGGCTTAATTATACTTTTTCAGCTGATTTGTTTAGTTAGCATTGGATCCCGGAACCCTAAATGCATATAAAATAATATTTGCAAATATTGTTCTCACACAGGTACACAACACGATATGAAAAAAACCAAAAATATTACCATTTCAAGCCTAGAGGCAGCATATAACCCGTCTGTTTGACCTTAAATGATCATAACTTGACACAAATGATAATACTTTCCTTTTTTTAAGATATATATATAATATATAGAACTCATGATCATTCTAGTTAGAAAAAAACAGATGACAGACAGGAGTGCTGTGTCACATGCAATCATGGATTGAGTTTCTCCAGGTAACTAATAGAGCAGACAACCAGTTCTATCTTCTTTACTGTAAGTCTGGGAGCCAAAATTTGTGACACATCTTAATTACTTTTATCTCGTTCACCAGATGTGGTTTGTTGATATATTTTATATTATGGCCTTGTGGCAAGCTCCTTGCTAGATACAACGAGGAGCTGAAACAGTACAGTTACAATTTCAGCCTTAATTCCAGCCCAAAGTACTGGATCAGTTAATGAATTACATTGTTCCTAACTGAGATAAATGTTCTAGCTTCCCCGGTTGCTGCAAAACACCAGACAAAAGCACTGATGTGTTTTAATAATTATTACGCTTCCTATCTGAAAAACCTCGTCAGCTGCATAGTTATTATGTAATATACCCTGCTATGTCTTGTAACACATTGGTTCATGGTCATATGGCTTCTCCAAAAGTACAATGCACAGGTGCTTTATTTTAATCATACAGAAACAAAAGCTAATCATAAATAGAGGTAATTTGCTTCAGTGTAATAATGGCTTATGTGCATACTGAAAACACCTTAAGATGTAATACACTGAGGAGTATTGGGTGCAGCTGTGCAACTGGAAATGAGAAGATAGGATAACAGTACTGAAAGCTACAATAACTTATAGAACAGACATGTAGCCCTGTTCAGAGTAAGAGCAAGATGCACCAGATGCAAAGCTAACATATCTAGATAATGCAATAGAACCTAAATAGCAGAATACAGCCTGTGATGTCATTGGAAAGCTATGACACATGACAAATTACAGCCTGTATTTCAGAAGAAGACTTTTTTTATACAGTTAAATCAGTAAAGTCACAATGCACCCGCCTTGTCTAATAAAGCTGAAATACAAGAATGCATCCGCATTAAACCTGTCACTGCTTAAATTAACAAATGCTTAATGGTATTAAAATTGCAGAGAATTAAAATAAATTTCCCCAAACCCAGTGATTTATTCACATTTTGTGCTGGTTGAGGACTGAGAAAGTGTTTTGCACGTGCTTAATGGGAATATAAGGGCAATGGGACAGTAAAGTGACCTTAGGCATGCTGTTGGTTATATACTAAAATCCCTAATATGCATGTGCATAGCCCTCATCAGCTTACAGATAGCGAGACATAGATATAATGCAGTGTAGCTCATAGTGAGTCTGACAAATGTTATACAGCATAAATCCTATTACTATACTGAACATTGAGCCAGACACTGATGCTTGTACTACATCACTTCCATGATTATATATTACGCAAGACAATGACAGTGGTACAGCATAAATCCCATCAGTATACAGCAAGTCAGACACTGTTGGTGGTATAGTATAGCTCCCATCATTAAATAGTAAGCCATGCACTGTGGTACTGAGAGTGGTACAGCATAATTCACAACACTATATACTGAGCCAGATATTGATGATGGTACAGAATAATTCACAACACTATATACTGAGCCAGATATTGATGGTGGTACAGCATAATTCACAACACTATATACTGAGTCAGACATTGATGGTGGTACAGTATAATTCTCATTACTATATACTGAGTATCCCAGAACTATAAATGAACCAGACAAATATTTGTGCAGCATAGCTTCCAATGTAAACTCCTGCTGAGAACAACCCTACCTATGATGCTCAGTAAGTATCTTTTGGCTGGCTGGACACCATGAGGTCTTTCTCCCACTCTCTTACTCACTTATACTCACTCTCCCTCACACCCTTTCAGTTTTACTCACTCTTTTTCAATGTCTCCCAACCTTTTCCACTGACCGCTTGGAGGATTAATAATTGATGGAAAACTCACAAACACAGGTCCCTCTTCTCCTTCTGAACCAGTATGTGTTAATGGTGTTAGTTATTGTCAAATTTGTATATTCTCCATAACTGTTATTGTTCATTTTCACTCTCCCGTATTGTAATAAAGATACAGAATCTGCTGGCACTTTATAAATAAATGTAACATAACGTAATGCAGTACATGGCTGCAGTAACAAGATAATGGTATAGACAGGAGCCTGCTTCATCTGCAGCTACCATTGATGTATGCACTAATACAAAAGTATTACAAAGTAACCCTTTGAGGCCACCAATGCCTCCACCTCACCGAGCAGAGCACAGGGCGTCAGCAATTTGGCTTGATAACTTAATTCGACATAACCTTAAGTGAAAAAAATATCTTTATACAGGAACTGGAAGGAAATGTTGTCTGTGTCACAAGGGGATTAGGATAAAGCATCATTGTGTAGTCTGGAGACCATAGGTGGTAAAACCACGTAAGGAACTCAAAATAGCTTAATTGGGACTACATTGAGCTACTCCCACTCATCAGTGGTTGCAGGTGTCTCCCAGATTGATTCACACTCTCACGCTCTCTCACATCATCTCTCTAATATCATTTGACTGTAATATTTTGTATTTTCACCTTCTTGTTTCCGTTTCTATGTGTACTCAGAGTGACACACTGTCCAGTCTGTGTTGTCTAGATAATCCCTTGCTAGTATGTTATGTGTTAATTATGTTAATCCTTTCCTGCTTCCTGTCTAAGTCAGCTCTTTTTCCCCTGCTAATATGGTTATATAAACCACAAAGTCCCAATAAAGTGTCCTCTTGCATCCTGACTGGTGTATCATGTTGTGTCTGACGGTACATCTCTTTGGGAGATCCTTTTTCCCATCTTTACTGAGATCCTGAGCAGATACTCACCTTGTAGCCTGCTTTCACAACTAAGAAGGCAGCATCGACAGCCAGGGATGTCCCGCTAGACGCCCTGGTTCTCATCACGCAGAGGGTGATCTCTTATAACTAATTGCTGAAGAGCCATACGCTTTATTAATAAATATCTGTGAAAAGCATCCTTAAGTGGCGTCATTGAGTTGATTCTTCATTAACTCTATCATTCTTTGAGAAAGCTGTCCTACCTTTCGGTTAGCTATGCATTCCTATAATGAATGCATTTTCTTTATCCAGAGCTTCAGCAATTCATCTATAGACAGCTTCTCTGATGTTCATGGTAGCTCATACTAAGAAAAAATTAAGAACGAACAAGTTTAAGCAAAATTAGAGAGATTCACACATCAGTAGATAACTGCATACATTATTAATGCAATGTTCATGTGAGCTTTCAAAGGGATATGGAGGTGTAAGCATGAGTAAACCAAGGAAATGTGAAAAGCTCAGCAGCACACAGAAAATATTATTTATTTATTGTGTCAATGCTTTTTCAAAATATTTCATGCAATTAAGCTCGCAAGTCACAGATACTCATAAATGTTTCCCTAAACTTTTGACATGATTCATTTTCCCTCTATTTTGATAAATACTTTTGCTAAAGGGGTAGTATAGCATCTGTAGTTAAAATGGAAAGTCTACTGCCCCAGACAGCTTCACTAATGATAAATTCACATTTTACCTACAAGTGGAAAAACACCACTGAAGCCATTTCAGTTCTAGAGCTCTCCACAAGAAAAAAGAGAGGAGAAAGGGGATAGAACTAAGGGGAAAATAGATGAAGTGAAAGAGGAGATAAGAGCAAATAGCGAAAAAAGAAGATAAAAATGATTAAAGTGGAGACAGAGAGAGCAAAGCCCTTTAACTGTCTATGAGTAATGACATGTGGACCATTCTGCAGTTGTATAAGAAAATAGAAAATACACGCACTACACCCATTTGTTCAAAGGCTGCCCGGTGTCCTCGCCCCATGGAAATCGGCCTAGCCATAGGCCCAGCATTTCCCAGGACATAAAGAGTTAAATCCAGGACCCCTGACTCGACTCCAGGATTGGACAAGTCCACAATCATAGTGTTAAGCACAAGTAGAGGGTTGCAACCCTTTTCTCCAAAAAATACTGACCATACTTGTGGGTCGGTGACTGGGAAGCTACAAAAGGGCAGGGCTACAAAGGGTGCACTGCGATAGAAGTAGTGAAGGTTTAACTGGAGCACTGGAGAAATGTCTGACCGCCTGCGACACTCACACTTCAGGAGACTGAAGCAGAGCCAGCGCATTGGATTGTGCACTGTGCACATGTGTCACACCAACATCAAAGTTGGTGGCGCACAATCCAAATATATATATATTATGGGCTCCACTGATACAGGTCCGAAGGGCCCTTTCTAAACTATTTTGAACCGGCACGGGGAGACAAGAGTGTGTTGGGGTCACGTGACCCCACGGTGAAATCGAGGCTTTCCACACGAGGTTAAGCTGCAGGAGAGTTCAGAAGTAAATGGGGACGGGAGGGAGGTGGGATGTATGTATATGTGTTTGTGTATGTATGTATGTATGTATGTATATATATATATATATATGTAAGAATGGATGTGTAATTGTGTGTGTGTGAGCATGGATGTGTAAGTGGGGTGAGATGGAGTGTCAGTGAGTGTGTGTGTAATTGGTGTGTACATATGTTTTATGTTGGAAGGAGGGGCAATGGGCAAAGACGGCACAAACTGTCGGGGGCCTGAGGGGAATGTTCGCATTAGGGCCCAGTGGTTTCTAGTTACGCCCCTGGTTGCACCGTGGGGGTCACGTGAGATAACATGACCCCGATAAAAAGCTGTTAAAAGCTGTTACACAAAGACAGAAACAAGTGCTCACTGTAGTTGTAGTTATGCCACTGCTTGTACATTTCCACACACATTAAACTATGCATTATACAATGTTGAAACCTGCCATAGTTGGCCCTTTTTAATGTATAATTAAATCTGCAAATTAGAAATTAGCATCCCGACTCTCCAGTAAACTCTCACTTCAGTACTTCAACTCATTTACAACTCTTCAACTCATTTTTCTTAGAAATTTTGCTTTTGGACCATTTTCTGATAATGATCATTTCAGTTTCTCCACAGGGCTGCAGTAAGAGAAGTAATGAGTAATATATAATGTAAAAAACTGGCTGAGATTATTTCTTTAGAAATAGCTTCTTGGGTTGGGATTCCATCAAATATTTAAATAAATGTATTTGCTTATAGGAAGAAACATCTTAATATTAATGTAAAAAACAAAAACAAAAGACACAAGTATGCAATTTGCTGTTTTAGATGATGTCTAGTCACTGTAGGATTCAATGAGTTTATAGATTTGTTGTCCCTGGAGCAGACATAAAAGTGACAAATTCACAGCTTTTGTGATTTCTCAATAAAGTTAAGAAATAGAAATCATTCAAGTTTTATTGCATTTAAATGCATTGGCTGCGTCCTGTCTCCTGGCACTGGGCTGGCAATAGAAGGCAGGCATTAAATTATGGTCTGTTAATACATTCTGGGTTCTACATACCTCCAATGACAACAGCACAAAATACTTACTATTCCCAGGACCATCTTTATCTCAATACTTAAATGCTCTAGGATTTACCTGTCTGCAACTTGATCATCACAGATGATCCAAATGATGCTTTTCCAATGTCCAACATTGGAGACATGTACAGTAACGGGAATAGAAGAAAACACAAAGTATTAATACCCATATGCATATATTTCCATCTACCAATGGAGGGGTAAGTCAAAAGTGGCACACATGATATAAACTGCATGTGCCAATTTCAGATTAATATGAAATTCTAAAACTGTAAGTTTTCATACACAGATGAGGAGCAAAGTCGAAGGAGGACTGGACTATAGTAAGAACTCAAATAATGTGCGAGAAGTAAAGAAAGTCTGAGCATAACTCATGAAATAGACATTAAGCTGACACAGCAATTTTAATGTAAGTTTCTACCATGGGGCTTGAGTTTGTGCTTCATGCCCTGAAGATGATGACAAGTACAGCCATAAATAAACCTGATTACTAAGTCATGTCACACTCAGGCTGGACTGGTCATCTGGCCAAACAGATCTTGCATGGATCATTTGCTTTTGTTGCCACTCGCGTGTTAGATCTGGTGCTTTCCACTGTGGCCACTGCTGGATAAACGATGTTGCACCACTAATGCCCCTATACTGCTTTACTAGGCACCTAGGTGTCTGGTGTTCCTAGCACACTTCAACTCTCAATGAGATCTCCCTTCAGGCCTGCCCATTTGGATCACTGAGGACTGTGCAGATCTCTGTAATTTATTTACAGTGGGTCCTAAGGAGAAGCACTGGGATATATGACATCACATCACACCGTTCAAAGTGAAGAAAGAACCCAGAGAGGGAGGAAAGACCACCTCTGAATGCAGGGTCCTGCACTGGGTCAGGTCAGATAAATACATCACTGCCAAATGTACATTACATGCAACAGACATCCTATTATTTATAAGTGGTAAAGCAAAGCATATTCATTTTTTTTCTGAAAATAGTCTCATACTTTTCTCATTGAACTTATAATCTAAGGACTTGATGTGTCTGCTCTTTTCAGAAACATAGCTTAAAGTGAAACATTTAAGCTATGGTTAATTAGCAATTGGTTAATTAGCTAAAGCCCAGGCATCGTTTCAACAAACATCGAATTCAGTCATCCAGACCTATTGTTTTAAAGATGTTTCATCTTCACTCTTCTTACAATGCAACAAGGTCAGAAAAATGTGTCTTCTCTCTGTGGATTTAAAACACTCTTACTGGAACTAAAAGCAAAAGTGTCTATGATACACCAGGCACCGAAGTAGCAGTGCTGAAGAAAGAATTGGTGCCTTAACTACTGATGTTATGGAGGTGCTGAGACAAAATACTGCATCTTAATGGCTGTCTCAGATTTACATCAAAACCCAGCTATCGGTGTGTTATATTAGAGCATACATAACATTTTAGTTTTGCACAAAAATAAGTCAGGGATCTCTGGTAATACAATACAATAATCACATGAGTCATTAGCAGCAGGTGTCATTGTGCACCAAGAAACTTTGAGGGACCTAAAAAATCTGAGCCCCCCTGGCACTGCTGGGACTTACACTGCACACCAAGGGAATGGTATGCAGAGGAAGATGAAATAGCGCCATCTTTTCTTGTGACAATAATATAAATATATTGTACTTGGCTGAGAAAAATGTTTGCATACATTTGCATTGGTGCTTTTTGTCATAAACACATCATTGTATTTGCTTCTTCTGTATTTCCTTCTTTCTGCACACACAAAACATGTTACTAACAGACGGCATATTGATGACTGTTTTCTTAGACAACAAACTCAATGTCAGCTCATCAAAATCCAAACTTTAGTTGAACAGTTTCATCCCTACTTACCTGCTAAGTATTTTCTACATCACTCAGTTCCCTGAGAAAAGCTGAAGGTGAGTTAAAGTGTTCAGGTTCTCCCACTCCTCAGGTGAAAAGATAAAAGTTACAGAGTGGACAAAGAAATGCTATACAGCGTGAAAATATACTTATCTCCTACGGAATTGATTTCTATGATTCTGGAAAACGTATCTTTCGACTGCAATTCTAGTTCAGCATTGTGCATGGGTCTAATATCCAGGATTATCCCTAGATGGGGTGCAGGGCTCAGAGCAAATTGACACGTGTAGAAAACACATCACCCTTTATCAGAAAACACTGTAGGAAATGCCCTTTTAAGGATGTGCAGGTGATGTCATCAAAAACATAAAGCTCTTTATGATGGAAAGTTGCAACTTCAGGACACTTGGATGGTTTTATACAGCCTGGGGGCAGCATGGATACATAGGCATAGACCTGTTTGGGTTTTTATGCACATCACCGAACCTGAAAGGTTGCATCTGTAGACATTAATAGGGTCTTTGGTGCACATTTCTGCAAATGCTCCATATGCACCTGAACCCTCCATACGACTACTCTCTACTCTTGTGTACGCCTTGTACTTTCTGCAACCTCTCTCTCTACTTATCCTCCGTATCTGTCCATTTTGCCTTATCCATAATTTTCTTAAGTATCCTGTGACACAGATGCAGGTACTGATAGGTAGCTGTAAAAGCTTTTTTTTTAAATTTGTTGGCAATGATTTTATATGATTAAACCTTCAAAACAATGGAAACAAGTATAGATGTTAAGATGCAAAATGTTTTGTATAAGTGGAACAGAACCATTAAAAGCTCTTAGCGTAGAGGATGTTGTCCATAACCCACCACATTTCAGAAAACCAAAAGGCATTAGGAGACTGCTGTGATGAAATTTTTTTTAAAAATGTTTCATCGGTTTAGAAATTAATCATGTAACTTTTACATATTGTATCTGCAACATGAATGAAGGGTAAAATTATTTGCATGGAGTAATTAACAAAACATGAAATCTGTCTATTTCCGGGAAGCGTACACATCGTGTTTAACAGACCTTAAACAAAACTTGTCTGTTGCATGAGAGAGTTTAATAATACTGATGAAGTCATCTGAATAATTGTCGCCTTATGACATCCAAATGACTCAATAGCCAATACATGTATGTCTTACTTCTCAGAACCTAACACTAAATCTTCATTTTATGGGGGCAGTTTTCTGATTGAATTCTCCTGCGTACAAATGTATATGTTGGATGAGTAAGATATATAAATATTATTATAAATATTTATTAGTAATTATCTTAGTTTTGTTTCTTGAGTGGCTCTTGCAAGAAGTTTTTTTTCTCCAGACAATAATTAATATATATATAGACAAATAAAGGAATTTGCACAGATACAGTAAGACTCCGGGTAATTTTTTCAATAAATCACTATAGTTAACCCCTTTAGGGCAAAAGCTATTTAATACTACAGTAATTTTCATGTTTTTGCTATGTCATTCTTCAACCCTAATTTCCCTTTTCCCCCCACACAAATTATAAAAGAGGGGCTCTCTTTTGAAACCACGGTCATATATGTAAGACAATTGTTTTATGAATAAAATGTAGAAAACTGTCAAATATTTTATTCTATATCTGTTCACTGGTATAAAATTATCCACAGCTAGTGAAAATAGATCAATACCAAATTCGTTAACTTGCTCTGATCTGAAAACCAGCCTATGCATCTATATGATTTTTATTTTATTTCTTTTTTAACCCTTACATAACCATAAACCTAACAAATTCCCCACTTACCACCAATGAAATATCAAAAAGATACCTTAAAAAAATGTATAAAAAATCTTGTTGCGTGCACATGCAAGCATCTTCCGGCAGTATCTGGTTCTTCTGTGGAATTGTGGACATGCGAGAACAAGTTACAGAACCAAACTCAGAAACACGCGAAGCGACGCCTGGCAGGCATGCAGAAAAAAAGGAGTATATTGTAAACAAAACACTTTATTATTATTATTTCAATGTCCATTCTTCTGCTGGATGTTTCACTACTATTATTTACATATACACTATTCCTGCCATATATTACTCACTGTAATAAAGTATATGAAACAGAAGTGTTACCGTGCATTTATTTTGCACAGTAATATTGCGGCAGCCGATACCATAGCGTTGTTACAATGGGGGACAGTGAAAATATTTGACAATGATAAAGACCACATTACCACACCATTTGCATCGCAGTGAATTAAATGGGTCGAAGGCATTTAATAAAGAGATAATACATTCTAACACATATTACAATTAGAATATATATATTCTAATAAACACACTCTAACCTCTGCACGTTCTTTTTAACTATATATATATATATATATAATTATGAGATTAACGCACACGAAGCGGGAACAATAAACTGACAGCAGGCAGACACTATGCATTCATTGCTATGGGACTAACATACTGCACTTCTCTGCCTGTTTACGGACTGTGTTGTGATATGTGATCGGCTCTGTGATTGGTTACTGTAACTCTGTAGCTCCCCATGGTATTGGTGGAAGCACTGCCGTGTCCTCCTTCCAGTACTTCCGGCGTATGTTGTCATCGTACACAGGGCGGGGCCTCAGAATTGGCCAAGATGGCAGCGGTGTGTAGCGATATGGGCCGGGTGCGGTGCTGACCCGTAGTCATTTTAGCGAGGGATGATTTGGAAGGGGAGGAGCAACCAGGTCCGGTGAGAACTTTTCAGCTGCTATATACCGGGGGGGACGACACAGAGCTGCATGTCTATTTCACCTGAATTATACAGCCGCACACACCAGTGTAAGCCTTCTCTTATACAAAGCTTATTATGAGTGCATGTAGATCCTTGGAGACTTCAGCTCCTATCACTCTCAGCCTAATGTCTCAATGTAATAAGGATTTTGTTATTGTATTAACATGTTATCCAGATTGGATGTCTGGATTTGGGCTCTTTGAACTACTTTGACATCAGTATTATTTGTGGTCGCTTTGTGAAAGAAATGAGAAAGTGTTTAAAGGACTAAGTCATTTTCTCCTTGGCTCGTTACATATACAGAGGAGATGTGGTGTGTAACAAATTTTATGTTACGTGGGAGCCAGAAATCCACAATGGACTATTTTTTTGTGTTCTGTATGCCTTCAGATTATTGATTTAGTTTTAAAGATTAAAAATGTATTTTTGCAAAACATCCCAGCTGTTCTATTATTATGTTCTACTATATTTTACGCTAAGTATAAAATATACCAATTTTCTGTTACAAAGTTCTGATTTGTAAGTAAGTTTTGCTCCCTTGGTGGTGACTCCATTGGTTGAACAATTCCAGACATTACTAGTAAAGCACAGATAGCGATTGCTGCTAATTAGACAAAGTGAGTTGAGTGCGCAATGAACGCTGTACACAGTATGTGCTATGGCATTCATACTTACCATTATTAACAATACACAACAATGTATGCTTTAAAACCCAATGCACAGCATGGGCGATGTATGAAACCATCTTTTGGTGATTACGGCATCATCATGTTAATCGCATCACCAGATCTTTGTGTGAATGTGTAGCGCTGCTTAACATCTTACTTTGTTTCTGAATCACTTGATACATTAGCACCGCTGAGTTTTATACAACAAAGCAAGGAATGAGTGCAGACCCAGCAAATGCTATTTAAAAGCATAAAGATTGGGGATCATACTTGAGAACTCTCTGGGGGGGATTCCGGGATGCGGGAGCGGTGTAGTGGCATGCCACACTCCTTGCCCCCTTCCTCATTTTTTGAACCCATTGAGACTCTCCAGCAATTAAAGCCCTCTCTGGACATCATTAATGAGTTACCTGTATGGTATGTGGGGTGCTTAACTCTAAGGTCTGGTCAGAACCTGCAAATATACCCTGAAAAGCATGTCGTTTTAGTGTGCTGCTGAAATGAACGATACGTATAATACGCTGAATGGGCATAGACAGGAGAAAATGATTCTTTATGGCTCCATACAACCGTACCTGTAAACTCTCCGGGTGAAGCACCGTTTCTCCGCTTTTCCAGGTCAACACCCGAATCCTCTGTGTCACGTGAGTGGGGTCTTGACACTCCCCCACTCTCCGCCCATTTGGCCTTTAAATGGGGGTCAGCGGGAAAAAGGAAGCTATGCTGAAAGATGCTTGGCACACACAGTAACAGAGGAAGAAAAACATCCTATTTTCTGAAATGACATTGCTTGTAACATATGCTTTTTTTAAAAAAATATTAGTGAAATAAAATTCTAGAAAAATAAAATAAAAATCTAGAAATATACAAGGATTTTTATTTTTTAAATTTGGCTGCACATGTGAAAATGTGAGAATCCATCATTTGATTAATGATTTGAATTCAAATGAATCAATTAAAATTGATTATATTTTGATTTGTGTTGTAGCTATGTTTGTATGGACCAAATTCCTTGGAGATCTTATTTTTTCCCGTATTAGAAATTAAATATATAAGAAGTGGGGGATGGTGATGTTATATATAATACGTACATATCATTTTAATTGTTTGTTCTGTGTAACATGAAGGAAAATACCTTACGGTGGCAGGCTGCCAAACATTTGTAAACGCTTATATGATAAAAGTATCCTGAAAGATCTCTTGGCGTAGAGAAGAATGCACAATGTGACAGAAGCATGTAAGCACACAAATAGTTATATAATAGAGGATTTGATTTCAAATACAGGTATATGTTGGTACACAAGATCGCAGTCTGAAACTAAAGGAAACAGAGGCGTAGATGTAATGTAAGGGAGTTTTACTTTACTGAGTGGGTGGTAGATACGTGGAACAGCATCCCACCTGGAGTTCTAGAAGTTATTATAGCAGGGACCGTAAACATGCACAGCATAGGCATATGAATGAATATAATACAAGAACAAAGGCCCAATGAGGTTTGAGGCTTTTATACTAGGAGGAATTGTTAGACTAGATTAGTTGAAGGTTCTTATCAGTCGTCAAATTCTATGTTTCTAAATGGAAATACATAGCTAACACTTTTTTGGTTTGAAATGCCACTTTCTTGGTGTGGGGAATTCTAAATCCTAGGTTGCTTCTATATTAACACATTTAATCACATTGTGGTGTGATAACTTTGAATGTGAAAGACACAGGATATTATGAAATGTGGCGAGCAGAAGATTTTATAAAGAAAATAAAATGTGTAAAATACAAAAGCATACAAAGTCTTTAACTGTCTCTCTCTTTCCTTCCTCATTCATGTTCATACGTTACAGGCGCCCAGGGTTTGTCAAGCCTTTCCATACACTAACTCCAACGCCATACAGTAACAGACAGATGCTAACATCTTATGCTCGCCACCATACACATGTGCACTCTAACACTATCATGACATACTCATTCTAATGCCATACTATAGCTCTATACGCGTTAGTGCTGCACTCATACACAAACACACACACTGGCTAACACTATACATATGCAAAGATTATACACTGTAACACTATGGACAAATCCGCAATACAGTAGACATACTCTGACTCTGAGAATATGTCATAGATACACACATACACTACTCACCCGCCAAAAAAATTATCTGGATTTTACCCATTGGTTGAAAAGGGTCATGCATTTTGGTTTGTTTTTGGAAGCATTAATTGTGAAACTTGCCTGTATTTGTTGTTAATTTCTCCTGAGGCTTGTAATGCATACAGTAAAGCAGGCTTGTGCTCCATGGTTCTTTGAGATAGAGGTCATAGGCAGGTATTATCAGGATGTCTCCCGTGTCATTTGATTACCTTCATTAATGCATGCACGGCTTGATTGTCTACATCACTAATTCATGACATGGCTCTTTGCGGCATTGATTTCATATTAAAATGTGACACACTAAAGGGCCATGGTTTTGTTTTTGAAGTGTGTGGTATTATAGCTCTGTGGGATTCTTAGATTGGCTGCAAAAAAAGTTCCCTCTAACATTTGGCAGGGTTTGCCAACTTCAGGTACACAAGTGCCAGGTTTTAGGGCCAGACATTTATTGGCCCTTTATGTTGTGCAAAATAAAGAAGCACAAGGCAAGGGTTCTTTTAAAAGTAGAACTTGGTATCTAGGTCAGTATACCTGCTTGCTTGCCTATAGAACTAACTTCTACATATTGGATTTCTTTCATCTTCAGCATGCCCTGGGTCTCTCACTACGGTGAGATCCCTCTACCTAAACCTTCTGGCCACACCACTGCTAAATTAAGCTAATTAGTCCCAGTTGTCTTACTGCCTGCTTTAACTTTTGACCAACATAATGAGAATCAATTATGTGTCCTCTGCGACTGTTTAGTCTGGTTCAGGAGATAATATAAGTTAAATAGCACCTTAATGCATATGATAGTTGAGCGGCGCCTTTAAATATGTGTGTTGTTCCACTTGCACATGCATGCTGGGATTATGCCAAATCTCCCTTTTCTTACACAACTCCTGACATGTGATTTATCTCCTGTGCTGGCTGGACGATTGTTGCTGGGAGAATCTAACAAGACCTCCCGTGCTTTCAAAAAGAGCAATTAACGGCCACTGATTGGCTTCTTCAAGCGACCAGTGGCTCGCGTTGTCAGACCTTGGAAGAGCCAGGGAGCTGCAAATTTCCCCCAAGATAAGTACTTTTGTTATAAGTACTCCTAAAGCACTTTAATATGCATTCTTTGTGAGATAAGGTTCCCAGCACATTCAACTGTTCCTTAAAGCTGATAAGGGGCCGCATACAATGTGAACTATATAATTATATCACATGCCCTCTGAGGATGATCATTAGAAGGGATGATGCAGTCCTTGATAATAAATGAGTAATGTTGCAATGTTTTTTATCTTCCTCAGCTTTCGTTAAGTTTTAGGTTTGTCAGATGCATCAGGAGCTTTCTTCTTTGCCATGTGTTTTTCCATGTATATAACTATTTAAAATGCTTTTAATGAAGCATGATTTTAAAAAGGTGCTATACTCCCAGAACAATTAACAGCTTTAAGAAAATATGCATTAATCAAGAATACAGACAGAGAGTGTCGTGTAGTTTTGAGTCAAGCTTTATTGAAATGTGACCTCCAACCATATAATGGGACATACATTAATGACAGCAAGTTGCGGTTTGTTGTCACTGTTATGATGAAACATTGGGCTAATATGATAGGGGTCTCCTCCCTCATACTGTAACGGTACAGCTTTTGACTTGTGTGACATAAAATCTTTCCGAAATGTTCCCTTGTGTCCTTCTGTGGTTTGAAGTGTCATGATGGTGTTGGCTTCAAGGGATATTCAAATACCTGTCTGAGTTCTTTAAAATTCCTGCCATTTACCTGTGCTTAACCTATTTAATCTGCCAAGGGCTTCGGTTAACCTTGTTCCTGGAGGGGCTTCTCAGATTAGTGTGTGTCTGGATGCTAATATGGATGGTATATCCACAAACAGTTTCTATCTCGGGCTACATGTCAACAACACTGATTATTTTTCATCAAATGTAGGAAGAAGCACGGGCATGAACTTGTCAACAAGACAAGACTCGCCTATGGGTAATACATCCTTCAAGTATATCAAATAGACGTGCAAACAAAAAGTGTATATTTTAATTGAAATCTTAATTTCAATATTTAGAACATTGGTTCGAGCCGTCATGGTATTTTATGCCAGGTTCCATATACTAGGCAGTGCCCACGACTTTAGCCCCTTAAATGCAATGCTACTCGGCTGGGAGGCTGCTGTTTACGGGAAACGGAAGCCTTGCAGAATTCACTCCAAGTTACGGTGCACTAGAGACGCGTTAACTTCTGTGAAGTCTATCTCTGATGATTATCTCTGTTTTTTTGGGACATTAGGTCAAGTCCCCTTGATGTGAATTTTTTTTTGTAATGCATATTACAGTCCATTTTGCTTGGACAATGTTTTTACTGCATTCAAGTTGCACGCGTTGTTTAGTGATTGGAATTAGAAAAGGAGATTTTCGCTTGATTTAATTGCCCACTCCCCCCCTGCTGAAACCAGAAGGCATTAGAATATAAGCTTCTTGTATGTTCTTGGTAGGTAGCACTCCCATTGAAACAAATGAAACAGCAGCCATTCGCATATATGCTAGCAAAGCTTCCTGTAAAGGGCATACATGTGATTGGCTGCTGCTACTCCCATTGACTAGAATGGGACTTCCACTGACCTTGCGCAAGTACTGTACCGAGGCATGCCCCCTACTTTTGGCAGAGGCTGCATGCAAAATGGATGGATTTAACATGAAAGTCGGTCTAGAGTGGCCCTTTAAATAATAAGTTGTCTATTACACGTAAACCTGCCCCCTAAGAGCTCTTAGTATGATACGTAGTTAGACATAAATGTAATGAAAAGCCCTACAGTGAGCTTACAAAGTAGTTTTTATATCAAAAGACTAATAACTTTAGAACGGTATCTAGAAACATTCTTAAAGCATGACCTAACTGCACAGTTCAAGTGAAATGGGATAAATATTATATTTTGTCAGTTTGTCGCTATTAGTTTTAGGCTCTAAGCAGGTGACGGTGGCTGTCTGTGCCGTGTTACGCCAGAAGTTTTTGTGATGCTATGTACAGTTCCACACCGACCCAGCAGTTCCTTGTTCTTTAATAAATAATACATTCTGTTATACTTATTCTGTTTCCTGTTTTTTCATACTTATTTCTATTATATATGACTTTTTCAGTTAACCATTTCTAAGTAATTTATGTGGATTGAATCTCTTGTGGAGCTCCATCTCTGCTGATGGCAATATGTGAAAGTTGTGTTGGTGACTATGTGCTTGTGCCTAACTATACTGTCTCCAGAGACATTGGGATGGAGGGCAGATCTAGTTCTTTAAAGAATGTGTGTAGTGAAGTATTGTTCATAGGAGGCCAACCAAACATTAAGGAGTTTGGTGTGCTGTTGTGTTTTTTTATTATCTGCTTCCACGATGGAAGTGCCAGGGCTCTTTCCCTGGGTGTTAGGAAGTTATGTTTAGTAAGCTGGTACACTTTTAAAGATTCATCTTTCACCATTGGAAAAATCTGTCTTGGGGGGGTCTATTGGCTATGGCTGCACAGTGCACACTTGTTTGAAGTACTGTATTGTCTATATAGTCCAATAGGTTAAGGTGTCCTAGCTCTGCTTGGTGGTGACCAGTTGCTATTTTTACAAGTCCATCTTACATTTCTCTTAAGTGATCCATATTAAACACTACCACATCCAAGGACTATTGAGAGGATGGACCAGAAGCCCTATTTGTGAGTGCTGCACATAGTCACAGTCTGTGAAAAATGTTCCAGACCAGCAAACTGCTAAAACTTTGGCTTTTATGAAGGGGGTTACACTTGCTGGTGATCAATTAATCAAGGGCATTCGATTAGCAGCACATGTCTGCTACTTAGCATCTTAATTCCTATGGAAGCAGTAAGGGTGCACTTAATTTTTCACACATGGCTTTTCCCTTTTGGCTTTATTTTTGTTGAATAAATCATAACGTGGTGTAATATGCCATATATTGTTGTGCATCTGAGGTTGTATTTACCTAATTTTTAGACCTGTTAAGGAACAGATGAAGAATTCAAAGAGTGTATACTTTCTTTTTCACATGACTGTATACAAATGAAAGCCTTTCACTAATGTAAGCTATGCACTTTAATGCGTACAATTCCTCTGTGTAGATCCAGAATACCCCATTTGAGTTCTTTGTGTTCTCACCTAAAGAAAAGCAATTACCTAAATGATCCTTTGTTAGGAAAATGCGTACGACACAGTGGTACATTAGTAAGTTGTTTGCATACTCAAATGTTAATGCTTTGGCTAAAGTCTGGCGGCAGAAAGTATTCAGATAAGGATGAGATCACTGCTAGAAAAACCTCAAGGCTTTGTACTAGTTAACCTTCTTAAATCATTTTAGCAGTGGTATTGCTGGTTATTAGTGGTTTAGTTTACTGGTTAATGGTTAAAAAGAGAACCTGACGAATGTGGAAGAGTAAGATCAGTATAATATACTATGTAGTAATAGCATTTTCACATGGCATATCGTTTGTAGTATAAAAAGTAATGAAAACTGAAGACAAAGGGCCTTCCGCGTTCAAACGTTTAAATGGATTCTGTAAAGTTATTTAGATTCCCACCTGTACATCAGCGTTTGAGAAGTAATATAAGGATGGGCAAAAGGACTAAGACTGAGGTTTAAGACTGCAAGAACAATGTACAAGAAGGTTGTTATCTGACTTTTTCCCCATTTTTCATTGTTCTGTGATTGTGGCCTTGTTACCTCGTGATATACGCTTGGCGATTATGCAAGTTTGATGCAAACTTAGGGATCCCTAACTGGTTCATGGAGTTGTCCAGCATAGCTCCTGGTATCTCTCCAGTCCTGTACCATCTTCAAGGAGGCATGGTTTCACAACCTTTTTGAAAGCTTTAAAATAAAGGGAAATGTAGCCATCACACTAGAGATGACTTACCTGGCTTATTTCTAGTGCTGTCCAGTAAACCAATATTAAGCTAATTGTTCAATGTGTGTGTAGAGCAGAAGCACTAATTTGGCTCAAAATCTGTCCCCAAAGTACTTAAATACGTACTAAGTATTTGACATGATTACCGTATTAGATATGCAGATTTTCTGACAGGAGGAGGGAGCTTGTTTATTTTATGTCCTTAGAGGAGTTTTACTTCTGCATCTTCAGCAATCTACACATCCTAACCTAAACCAAGCGGCTTTCTCATTCTGTCAGTACACTGATTCAGAATGATACTAATGTTCAAAGTTGAAAATGGAGAGCTTGAAATGACTGATGGTAGAGCAGCCCTAAGAGCTCCTATCTCCGTGGAGAGATCAGATATAGCGAGGCGCGTTCCCCACATGTAGAATGAGGTCTTTGTTGGCAGAAGGTAATTTTCTCTTTAGATTATTCTCTCAGACATGAAGTTGCAGCAGGCATCACTTTATATGAGTCTGATTGATAGGTGATAAGGCAGCAGTATAACAGGCATTGTACTGACTTTAGGCTTTAAACTTGTAATTGGTAGATATCGAGCTTCAGGCACTAGATTTGTCTCAGACTAAGTTTGTCCATATGAACTAAAACCGCAAAACTGTTTAGAAAGTAGCAGAGTTCCGTTTTTATTTTTGTATTGTGCAAAGAAGTGCCTCCTTAGCCTTTATTAAACTACATGAAGATTATAAGTTATTAGTTTTGGTGAAAGTTGAACGTAAGGCTTATGTCATTGTACCTTTAGTGTAGGTATTGGGTGTGATACAGAGTAGACTCGTGGAAATGGGCCATTCGGTGCTGGCGCCCACATTCAGCCTCACTTTCATTCTCGTTCGCTCTCTCTCTCTTACACTCTGTTAATGTTTTCATCTACTTCGTCTTCTATCTTCTCCCTTCTCATCTCTCTTCATCATCTTCTATCTTCTTCTGCATCTCCACAGACATAACCCTGCGGGATCTTCTGCCAAAATGGTTTTGCCTGCGGTGCTGTCCTGTCACCCTTCCTCTAATCGATGGAGAAGACATCACCGAAAGCAATCACTCAATATGGCGGCGCCTGCAATGAAGTCCTCTCCTTCCATTAGAGGATCACGGAGAGGATGTATCGCCAAGCGCCATATTGCCCCAGTTTCAGTGAGGGCAAAATGCCGGCGGTTTAGGTGACATCCTCTCCCACGATTGGGCAATGGGGGAGAGGATGTCACCGCAAGCGAAATTATTTTGGCAGAAGTACCCCCTGGGTAGATGCAGACGAAGATAGCAGGTTGAAGATGAAAGGAGAAGACAAAAGATGATGATAAAGAAGATGCGGAAGTGGTCGGCAGAGAAGATAGACATTTAGAGAGCATGAGAGAGTGCGAACGAGAAAGTGTGTGAGGTAAAGGTCCGTGAATTTAGGACAGAAAATGTAAGCTTTTTGCTTTGTATTCGTCCGATTTGGGGGAGGGGGAGTCGGTCCTCATTTTTAGGGGCTTTGTACGAATCGCCAAATTTACCAAATTTCTTGTTTTTTTATTTTATTTTATATAATGAATCTGAATGTACAAGTCTAATACAGTGATGAGCTGTGCTAAAAGGTCCCCTGTGTGTAGATAGTTTCATTGCTTAAAGCAGGGCTAGACAAATCCCCTAGGTGTTTGTGAGCCAAACCAGTGGCCGAAACACATATTCTGCCGAAATGCCGAAATAAAAAAAAAAACACCTGAAAATAATCCCCTCAGGGGCCGCACTGCCTAGCTGTGCAAGCCAGGTTTCAGCATGTACTCCTATCATGCCAAGTCAGCCAGTACATGCTGGAACCTGGGTATGTCTGGGCAGGACTGTGATTGGTGTTAACAATCAATAACTTGAGATTGAGTGCTGGGGCAAAGTGTGGGTGCAGGGCAAAGTGCTGGGGCAATGTGGGGCAAGTCCTGGCTCCTAACTTTTTTAGCTGGCTCCTAGATTTAAAACAAATTTGTCAAGCCCTGGCTTAAAGTGTTCACTTCTGTACTGTATGGGTTAGGAAGTTTTATCATTGTCTGCGTCCTAAGTGCACGTAGTCCCAGAAGCAGCCACCTACTCTACTGCTTCATTACATTGTTGCTTTAATTGAGTCAATATGGTTGCAATACTAGCGTTGTAAAGATGCGTGTTACCAGAATTAATGTTAGGTGTGAGCTTCTATATCCATGACCTAGTTTTACTTTTATTGCATCTCCTGACTAAATGCATCATGTATGTTGCCTTTTATTTACATTAATTGTCCGCCCGTAAATTCTTTGTTGTGGAGCACCTTAGATTATGTCCCCATTTTTGCATTAGTTGCCATTGCTATTTTCTTATCCTTTAAACCCGTTAATTTTCATGTAAACCTAAATCAATAGAAAGTACCTGAGTAACTCTCTTTCTCTGAAAACATCTCTTTATAGAAATAATAATAACTTGACTGCCCTAGGTCTTTATTCTAATTAGATAAAGGGATATGATTTCATGTAGTTCTGGTTGTGTTTGTCATTTGTTATTAGTTCTGCTATTAATATCTCCATGTGATTGTGCCTGATCACTAATCTGAGCAAAAAAACATTATCGTAAATTACCTACAATTCTGGGAAAACATTCTCCCTCTAATAGTGTGTCCGCCAGTCTTGGAGCAGTTTTGGGCCGTCAATCAAGAAGCCGTTTCACAAATATAGTTATTTTTTTGTATGTAACGAGCAAAAAGTTCGACAATTTGGTTGCTGTTGTTTTCGCTGCGTTTCTGTTTCCTGTTTCTATTAAAAAGTTGTTCTTGTTGTTTTAATGTCATGCGAAAGGTCAAAAGACCAATACAGCAGTTCTCATTCAATACCCATGTGAATGGCCTCGTAAAATGATTAAATATAGTGTTTTTTGTTACTACTTTTCTTTTTAATTGTGACCATAAAGTAATTTGAGGCTGCCTCGCTATTAAACTACCAGAGCCAAATTTTTTATTTTCCAGCTACCATTTATAACAAAAGTACAAAAACCAATAGAGGACAAAAGCCCACAAGAGGGTTGAGCACCAGGTGCAAATAAACTAGATGAATGGGGTCCTTTCCCTTTAAATAGCTCGATGAGGGAACTGTTCTTCAGTGCCGATTAATCGTGAATGATGTTAGAATACTACGGAAATAGATGGACTCTTGCCTTGTACTGGAGCGTTTCTGCACTCCTAGATTAATGGAATTGTAAAAAGAACACGCTTCCACGACTACGTAAACTTGCAGTCCTTGGAGTTAACGCGATGTGGAGAAAGAAGTCCACCCGCTGTAAAGCGGTTTGCTTCCAGGTCTTCCCGCTTCTCTGTTCGCGTCTTGGCGCTTCACCCTTGCATACTTTTTAACAAGGCCTGTGAAGGCATAACCGTTTCGTACCAGTCCTGGCCTTTTGGTTAGTTGTTGGGTAACTTTTTATAATGCCAGCTAATGGCTGGTGCCAACTATTATATTACTTATTTTCAATCGCACTTTTTTGTTTGCACCGTTGTGGTGCGAATGTCCCCCCCCTTATGTACATGCACTGCGATCGTTGGGTCATTCCCACCACAAAACACAAGACCCTCAAAAGATGCTGTTATGTGTCTGTTCTCACAAAGCGAGGGTACGCAAACAGGGAATGGTTGTGCTGCAACTATGTCCTTACTCATGAGTGTTCTTAAAGCCTGTAGTATTTTTGCATATTATAGGGATTTATGTGATTTGGAATACCTGAGGAGTGAACCCAGTTACTTTTACTTAGTGCCCGTTTTTGCTTTAATTATATTGACGTAACCGTGGAATATTATGAGAAAAAGGCCTGAGACTTCATGACTTAAATTATCTCTCATGGAAATGGAGAAGACACTTTCTTCTTTGACCCATGTAATTTCCTATAATGACATCATGTAATTTAATTAAGCTCCAAAGCTTGTAATCCACGGTCTTCTGTTTCTGTGTGGATAACCGGTTGTTCAGAATTTTTGTTCTGTATACAGTGTATTTTTTTTACCTATATGGGGGATGTTATTGTAAAAATAGGGTTGTGGGCTAAAACATATTTAAGTAGATTTTGTGGTTAAATCTGAATGTATTACGAGCGTTTTGTGGTTTTTCCCATAACACCAAGGTCGTTAGACAGTGCTCTCTAAGTGTGTTCTGTGTTACAGGCCCTGACTAAAACCACAGCTCATAATGGAACACAAGAAGAATGACAGCATTGTGCCGAGCTTCGAAGATTTAGATGGATACCTCACTGAACACAACTCCAATGTTGTATGGTTGCTTGTGGGTAAGTTTTTTGCTTTCTGTGTCTTAAGGCTCTGCCACATTGGTAGTGGCGATGCTGGTTTGGCTGTATGCACTCGCAAATTCTTAAGGGGGCTTAAGCAGCTATCTGTGAGAAGAATCCAGTTTTGAGCAGAAGTCATCATTGAATTGAGTTGCTTAGCATCTGGTTCCTGACGACATTTCTGTGAATGAAGCAGGTCTTGTCAGGAGCCCCATGTCTGCGAGTATGCCCCGGGAGAACACTTCCAGTAACTTTCCCCCCAGAGATGCTGAGTGCAGGACTGATGTCAACGGTAACCTTTCCTTGCCAAGAACAAGAGAAAACTGCCGGCGTGGCTATTGTGCAGTCTTAAGAAGAGGGGTTTTATTAATTGGGTTGGGTCTATCCATTGTACCGCTACTAGCATTGCTCTTTATGGCTTACCCATGGAGTTGTAGAGACCAAATTAGGTAAAGATGATACCTTTTGTTGCCTGTCTTCATTGCATTAGATCGCAAGCTTTTGAGACTACACTGGTCTTTGCTAAGAAATATTGAAAGCTTGCAATCAGTTAGCCAATAAAGTTAGCACTGGAACGTGTTAAATCTGGAACGTGTTACGTGTTACGTGCACTGGAACGTGTTAAATCTGTTGTTTGCCTTGTTACCGTATTATTCTGACTTCCTGCATATATGTTTTGCAAGTTTATCAAACTCATGTAGCCAAAAAAAAGAGCTTTACAACTAAGCTATGCATGGCTACATCAGACCTCATCGCTTCATAACAAGATCTGAAAGTTAAGTATACACCGTGGAGGCAGGAGCACTAATGCATCAGATGCAGAAGGAGCGGCAGGGGGCCGCGAGGACATCTGAGAATAACACGAGCCGTCTATGTACTCCGCCACAAAGTCACTGCTGGGATTTCTCCAGCCTTAGATCACTAGCTCCTATTTTGGATTCTATCCCTATGTTGTGCAGATAATTTTATCAGAGCTTTTTTTATATAAACTAGGAAACTAGTATTTTAACTATATTTAAAAGAGAAATGTTTACATGAAACAACCTTGTGTTCCATATTTAGGGATGACCCATGGAGTGGACCATGCAGAGGAAAAAACAAACTGTATTATGGCTATCCCTGATACCATTGTTCTGTAATAAATATGTGAAGTGCAGGAAGAGATATAATGTCACCAATTATTTGTGAATAAAATCATTTTGGGTTTAGCCTTTTTTTTTTTTTTAGTCAACGTGTGAAATAGTTGTATTCAAACCTTTATAGGTACAGGGTTGGAAGCATAATTTGAATAATTACGATAATTCTAATTTAGAGAATGTCTATATTGTCAACAATATAACTTTAATCATGAAAAAAAATCTATTAATCTTCACTGGGAACGCTTAACTTTTCACATAACACAAAAGCATGCGAAGCTTGTTGCCATAGAAATTGAAAAGGTTGCTTAAAAGTTTTTTTTGTTTTTCTTGGGGGGATATGATCATAGTTTCATTACAGCAAATGCACAATAGAATGCATAGTATAGTACGATGTATCTGGTGAACATGGCAATTAATAATAAAAAAGGTAATTTTTGGGACAGGCAGCATCACAAAGAATGCTTACATGGCAGGAGGTGTTTCGCAGTTTGGGATTACCACTCGGCTATTGTATGCATTAAAGTACATAAGACGGCCGTGGTGCTCCTTTAATACAATTAGAATTTTAGACTTTAGGCAGAAAAATGTTTTGCTGTAGAAGAAGAACATTTAAGGCACACTAAAACTTTGCGTTGTTTCTTTGCAGCTACCATCTTGTCCTGCGGATGGATCATTTATTTAACGTATTATAATTCTCGCAACATTGGGCTCATTCTAACGCTCGTTCTGAACAGATTGTTTAAACATGGATACATACACATTGGTGAGTGTTTGAAATAAAGTATGTTTAAGGTCTAAGTGTGTTCTTCAGGGTGTGTTTTTTTTTTTTTTTGGCATGCCTCCATTTTTCCATATCTTTGTACGCTGAACAAACATGTCCTCCGGTTGCACGTTATGATCTTTGGGGCCGCTCCTCTTTTTTTCCATGTTAAGTAGCTGGAATTGCTACCATAATTTATTCTCTGCAACAAAAGGAAAGTACGAATCACCTTATTATAAGGTGTAAAACAGCCCCATGGCCCATCTGGTCTCTAGCATAGCCTGCAATTCTGGCCTTTACTGCCCTGCCCTATCTCCGTAAATGTGTATTTGTGAAGACTGTGTGCAGATTATTAGCTCAATGAAACAAAGTTGGTTTGTTATGCTTAAATAAAACTACGTACATATTTGATATTTTCTCGTCAAATAAATCAGATAATGTCGGAAGCTTATTGGCAGTCTATGAACAGGTGGTAAGTGGTATAAATGATGTTATTCAGTTTTCCCTCTTTATAACTGTATCTAATTGTGCATGTCTGAACCGTATCACCAGCTCCGAACCATAAACGAACATTTTAATGTCTATATGTTGGACTATATATATATATATATAGATATAGATATTGGTGTAAACTATTATCTGAATCTATAAATGTTAAAGTAAGTTTTGAGTCTCTGTTTTCACAGGATCGTTTTCTTTCTCCGTACTCTCTGGAAAGATCATGCTGCGTGAAATTTATTATATTACAGAAGACATGTCCATTAGGTATGTTTTTGTGAACTGGGGTTATATGTGGGTGTGTTTTCTGCTCTCTTTTATTTTGTTTGTACCTTTTATGGTCCATACAGTACTTGTTTTTCTTACACACTCTGCATGAGATATTTGCCTCCTACATTTTTGTTTGCTAGAATGCTATCATTTTTTTGTTAAACTTGGCTGTAGGCACCCAAGTTGTTAGAGATGATTCATGGAAAAGTAAGCATTGCAAACCATTCAGGCTGTGCTTTATGGTCAAGATGTTGTACTTTGTCGGTAATCTTTGGCCAGTCACCCAGAGCTCCTTGAAGTCTGTTTCTTCTAATTGTCATGAGAGATTATTATATTTTTATATACTTTTTTTTCCCGAAATGTCATTTCCCTTATAGTGAAAAAGACTATAAAGTATATTAATTGCCATTGCATTCATAGCTTCACTTTTATTTTTAAAATAAAAAAACAGTTCAGCGTAGTGACATTTTATGAGCAAAGGAATATGTCCTGTGTCGATGAGCAGAATGTTAATAATATTTATGGTAATTTGTTTTAGTTTCATGTCTTGTCTTTCCCGGGTACTCAGCTATGCAGGCCGTCTGCCCGGTTCTGCTGTGCTTGGGCACGTCTTAGCTTGATCCCATCTCTTATCTCTGCTGTTAGGTTCCAAAGAGGTTATGTTCTTGAGATAACACCAGTTTATTTATTACAAAAACACACAAATCCTGTCGCTACGTGTGCTGCAACTGTGAACACGTGTTATTGCAGTTTAAATGTGTCTGCAAGTCTGTGAATTGATTCTGACGTGAATATTCTCTCTTAATTTCAGGATTCAAGATGGATTCATCATCTTCCGTTGGTGGAAAATGTACAACCCGAAGCAGAAACAACATGGTGAGCGTGTGTGTATATTAACCTAAGGGCACCTGCATACAATACTTTTGTTAGACTTTCAGAACTGAGCACTTAATACAACTGGCCCATTTTGGGGGGAGTTACAAAGAGCGTTTGTTTAATTTACCATCATTAGCAGAGCTTTGTATAGAGAGCATACGTGACGTTGTCATCCACAACAAAAGCAGCTCTCACAGTAGCAAGGAATATCTATGTTCATGCAATGTTCCATGCACGCTAGACCCTTTTGTTGACCTCAAGCTTAAGTGTTTTTATTGTTTGTTTTTTAAATCACATATTTAGTTTTTTGCGTAGGTAAGGTACACTGTGTGCCCAGACATATGTGGTGGAAGAAAAAACAAAACAAAATTTAACAGACTTGTTCAAGGACGCTAGAGCAATATTAATTGCTCATTGTCAGGTAGACATCTACCTGGTTTGTCAGCAATGTGGGACATCCTGGGAGACAGTGAGGACTCCTTGGGAAGGGAGAAAAAGTGGAAAGGGCGCTGAATGAAAAAAAGTACAGATTAGTCACTCATAACTGTTATCCAGTTTGTTGTATACCAACCTATAAGACTTTGCAGAGCTGAGGAGGCTGTGTAGTCTGACTAAAAACATCACATTCCAGTATACACTTCTCTAAACACAATGCAAACTCCTCCATTGCTCGTAAATCCTTTTACTTTTGCAACCCAAGGTCAATGGGAGATCTTGTTGTCTTCCAGTACAGAAGAGGAGCAATCAGGCTGCAGCTAATAAATGTTTCAGCACAAATATGTGAAGGAGAAGGAGGACAGCAGCCCATTTGACTCAAATTCTTTCAATGAATAAGTAATACGTCAATAAATAATGATGCCAAATAAAGGCTGGGTCAAGGTGGTCAGAAGCCTTCTGTGCATCCATTGAAAGAGGTGGCAAAGAGGACCAAGTTGACGGGATGTAATAGGTTGTTGGGAGAGCCCCAATGTTGATGTAATTTTAACTTGGTCCACATGTAGATAGTTTAATCTCAGGCCAGCGTCAACTATGAAAAGCACTCCTGGGTTGTATATTAAGGAGTCCCGTGTAGTGTCGCAGCACAAGAAGTGTCCATATACGCTAATACCATCCATGGTTGTTTGGCATTTTAGTAAATGAGCCTACTGAGACTGTAGTGTAAACAGGACTAATTAACTATAATAATACAAATCTCACTAATGATTGCTTTCTGTGCTAAAGCACGGACAGAATTTACAAGTTTTAACAAGATGCGATTAGGGGTTACAGGAGCTTAAATAGTTTTACAACCTGCTTTAGATGAAACGGCTAGTCTAGAGCTTTCCATTTGTTTGTAAAAGGTTAAAGGGGCTCAATGAAGGGGTTGCTTTTTTTCCTTTCAGTCTATTTGATGTGTACTTAGTAAGAACTCTGTTTTGAGAATGTCGTCCATGTGCCATTATTCTGCGCTGGTATTCTCTCCATGAAGCCACCACGCACAAACTTCAACAGTTACTTCTCACGACCAAGCAGGTGGATGTGCCAGACGTGTCAGGAGAGAAGGAGCTTGTGCTAATTAAGACTGTTATTTACTCTTTGTAACATTACGTATTCTAGTAAAGAGCGCTTCTTTTATGATAACTGATGGATTTTTGTATGCAGCATCTTTACCGAGGATTTATTTCATTGGTTTAGGGAAGACGGGACAGCACTATCCGAGCAGAAACTATAAGCTTATCGAGGTTACTCATTTTTAGTTTTTATTGAAATGATGTTGAAAACATAATGACAAGGTTGAGGTATACTTTCCACCAATGTCCAATACAAGATATCAGCAAAGTCTCACAACAAAAGTAGTCTGTACCATTTCTTACTAGGGAGCATCAAACAGGACAAGCGGTAGGGCAGACAGGAGCCACAAATCTCGAGGACATGCGGATATAAATGCAAAACATTGTCTCCTTTTTATATTACACAGAAAAAGACAACAAAAAGGAAACAAAAACATAATTTTAGTGCTGTTAATGTAGAAGTTATGTAAAAAATGATCTGTCTTCCTGCCAATGTCCTCTAAACTTGATTACATTGAATATACACTGCATGGACATAACTGGCTTTAAAGCACCACATTGGCTTATCATTTATATTACACCAACTGCCATTTTATTATATACTGATAACAGATCTTGAAGCTTCCTCTTCTAAATTCTGGTGATGTTGAATAGAAAGAATAAGGAGTAATATTTTTAGCCCTTCAGTTTTTTCTGGAAGATGTTTTGTTACAGTATTTCCTGTAAATGTGAACTTGGTAAAGCACTATGCGGAGAGCTCGTTGTGGACATAAATAATATAAGATAAATAATTGTAAGCTTTCTTAACAGGGTCCGGACATATTAAGTGGCGTCCTGTTTACTTATAACGCCAAATAAATCAATAAAAATACTAAATACACTTTTCAAAAAACTTTTTTTTGCCATGTTATCACTCTAAGTTTGTTATGGCCTTGCCTTTGTGAATCAACGTAATCTCAGAGATACATTTATTTTTGCCAGGCGGTGTGGTTTGCAAGTTGGCGAGACTTTATAGTTTGACTTTAGTTTAAAATAGAGCCGTGAACACAATTTCTCACAGTTCTTGTATCACATTTCCTATGATGCAGTTACTGAAGCTAAGAGTGATGGTGAAAATAGGTTTAAGGGTTTTTTTTGTTCCTTTAATATTTTGTTGACATAGTCCTTTTATGTTGTAGGCTGTCTGTTTCAGAAAGTATATGTGGTTGGGGAGAATTAAATATATTTCCCACATGCACTTGAATGCATATGATGTGTAGGCCCTTCAACTTTTCATGTTGTCTGTTTTTTAAAATGCATAGGGGAATTCTGCAACCCCCCCCCAAATGCATTTTTTCACTTTTGCACCTAGTCTAGCTGAACAATTACATGCATTGGTCTGGTAGTCTTACTGATTTCATTGGAAGCACTTTCCTGCCACTGATTGGCTGATTAAGCTGTCAATCGGTGACAAGAAAATGCTCCCATTGATTTGAAGTACTTCCCTGACACTGATGGCTTCAGTGACAAGAAATGCTTGTTCATAGAGGAACATTTCAAGCATGGCTGCAATTTCTATTCTATATATATATATATATATAATGTGTAGCTAAACAATTTACTATATTTGCTCGATTTATAAAACGACCCCCTAAAATCTGAATATAAATTTAAGAAAAAAAGAGCCTGAATATAAGACTACCCTATGGGATTTTTTTTTTACTGGTAAATACTAATTCACAAGTAAACTATTTTTTAAAATATAATAAAAACTATGATTGTGAAAAATGCATTTCTTGTTTTTGTATGCTTGTATTTGCCAACCTACCCCCAGTTATGCACATCTGCCCCCCAGATATGCCTTATACCTCCTCTCTAGCAGTGGTGAACGTCTGCGCAATGCGCGCACACGACCTCCGCTGCTGCTGGCCAGGGCTTCTATGAAGAAGCAACGGAAGGTTATATCACGTTGGTGTTCCGTCCTAGAAGTCCTGGCGGAAGTGCCGTCCAGCAGCAGCGGAGGTTGTCTGCGTGTAATCTGTAGACATCCACCGGCTGCCAGAGAGGAGGAACCAGGTCCCCTGTAGCGCTGCAGGAGATCTGGATTTTAGTGTTGTGGTCCGACCTCTATTTGAGGTCGGATTATAAAACGACCTTAAATACGAGGGGTATTTTTCAGACCATTTGCTCTGGAAAAAAAACTTGTCTTATATTTGAGCAAAAACGGTAATAAAGAAATAGATACGTATAGAAGAAAGTAACCCGTGCATCTGGCATCTTATAAAGGATAAATGAGTGTGTCTTGTCCACGCCGGTCTATTGAACACAATAGCTGGATGCTTCCTTTATTTTGATTCTAAACATGTTTGATCCAAGGTCTCTCTAACTGTAATGTATTTAAAGGGAGTTTGCTGTTACATTGGGCATTCTAGCTCAGTGACTTCATTGTGGAATTATGATGGGTCAGCAATTTTCTCCTGCTAGATGGACTGAGTCGGTCTGTGTAGTGCGGTTACATCAGTGAAACTTTAAGAAATCGCCCCACATTAAGTATGCTTTCTGCAAGGGCAGCTCTGTGTTTCCTGCAGATAAAGCTGGCTCTTTATAACGCCCCGGGAGTAGTGAATACTAGGACGTTTTTAGTAAAACTGTGATATATTCCTGAAATGACGCTGTTGCACTAAATCAAGAAAGAAAAAGAGAATTCAAAAAGTAAATGAAGAAGTTGCAATGTATATTACATTTTTTTTCATTTCTTTAAATAACATTAGTTTTCCGATGGAGTATTTTTGATAGCTGGGTAGGTGTAATTCTCAGACGATCTTTAGGGAAAATGTCCATTGTGTTAATAAATAAAATTTAAAAAACCCCATCTGTCCGGTGGCTGTTACATTGTTTGTATAGAAGCATTGAATGCAATACTGCTCTGGAACCCAGGAAAAGATGGGCGTATGGTTATTATTTCTGATGTCACTTCTTTGGCTTTTAAGCGTTTTGTTTTGATTTATTAAACACTAAATATTTCAAGTGAAATGTAACCTGGCAGTTTTGTCTTACATAATTTAGGATTACTCTTTTAATGAGGCCTAATGTTCACCCAAGAGAATCAAAGTCTTGAAAAAAGCCTCTGTCTTTTTTTCTTTCTTACATAGCTTGACGGGAGTCCCCGGCGGCTTGTTGTGCGCTTTAATTTTCTGCGTATAATTGATCAGAGTCTCTTGGAGCTGATACTCCTAATTAATAGCCTGGCTTTCTTTTCTTCTGCTCTATTAAGTGTTTTAATTCTCTTCTTTCTGTGACTGTTTTTTTGGAACAAGTCTATGGTGTATTTTCAAGAAGTGCCTCTGTTTGCCTTCATTCTATTTGCATAATGTAATTTCTATCAATCTGTTAATGAATTTGTGGTTATAACAACCGAAATGTGAGTATTGATTTGTAAAGCTCTAACACATCTGATAGCGATGTTCTAGCGCTGACACACTCCTTGTAATGTTGTTCATGGCACAAGACCCGAGGGCCAGTGCAACTGATTGGGATTCCTTCTAGTACTATGCTGTCTACAGATCTGATGTTAGGTCTACACCAGCTGCTGTGATACCAGGGATATTGTAGTGCATTATATTAAAGGGGTGAGCGTAGGGTTACAGGCGCCTGGGTTCAGGATTTATTTGGCCGTTTGTACATTTTTGAATGCTTTATATCATAAGTCAATATGTAATTCAAACAGTATTAATGCACTACCACTAGGTATGTGTCTAATGTCTTGCTGTGGTTATGGTGTGTGTATGTACAATGATTTAAATTGTTCTATGCTTTCTTGTTTGCCTTAGACCCAAAAGCAGAAACCAGACTTTACATTACTGTAAATGATTTTGAGTTCCACGTTTACAACCGCTCTGACCTTTACGGACACCTCCAGGAAGTTTTTGGTTTGGATCCAACGATATTTCCTCCTCGGAAAGAAGATGAAAAGGTTCGAGAGAATGGGAGAGAAAAGGCACAGTCTGAGCTGGAGAGGTATTATTTGTTTTAGGTTTATTCGCAGTCACGCATCCAAATTAAATTACCAGTGCGTTTTGCGAACACCTTTCATTTTGTTGAAAGCAGGACGGCATGACCTATGTGCTGAAAATGAAGCAGCTAAGATTCAATGTCTCCTTAAGGAGTATACCGCGTGTCCTTGTTTGAATGACGCATTGTATAATATAATAGAACAGCAGTGTTGGTTTTTTTTATTTGATAAGTTTCTGCTAAGTACATTGTGGTGCCAGTCACCTTCTGATGCAACAAAACAATTCTTAGGACAGGGGATGATGCGCAGTTTATACCATGTATACTATGAAATCTGAATATCGCTATTATCCACATGTATAAACTGCTTTATTAAGCTCAACACCAATGTCGGATAAATCGGTACAAACACATCTTCAGACAAATTAACAAAATTAGACTAATGTCTCTACTTATTCCCGGATCCAAGATATACTATACCTAAGATTTTCAAATCTCTTCTTTGTTGTTTTGTAGCACCAAAAGCAAAACCGAATCTCCCGATCCTTCATCATCATGGCGCTCTCTCATTCCAGTTATAAAAGTTAATATCAGTACGGTAAGTAAAACTCTTTTTGCTAAATATTAAACTGCATCGGAGCTTAATGTGCACACTCCAACATGTCAGAAAAAATAGCACACAATAATTAGCTTCTGTGAGCCTCATTTAAGACAACGCAGTGACTGAAGAATTTATGCTGTTACAGGGAAATAATGTTAGTTTATTTTGGGGATATCCTTTAAAAAAAAATTGAAATATTCCTTTACTTTTAGGGACGCTTGGCATTTGGAAATCATTACCAACCTCAGACCTTATGTGTGAATTTTGACGATGCATTCCTCACATATACCACCAAGCCGCCTTCAAGTCACCTGGACCAGTTCATGCACATCTTGAAGGGCAAACTGGAAAATGTCCGCGTCATGCTGGTGCCTAGTCCCAGATATGTTGGCATGCAAAATGACGAGTAAGAATCTTTGTTTTCAGTAGCTTTTTCTCCCCAACTTCTTCAAACCCTCCCTGGTTTGGATCGTTCTATAATTTTCTGCTCTCTAGGTTATACTAACCATTCTTACCAACAGTTGCAATAACCACAGAGCATTCTATGGACCGCCATATATATTGTATAGAAGATGCCAAGAGCTGCGTGGTCATGTTTGTTTTCTTTCTTTTTTTCAAATGTCTTAATTCTTGACTTTCATTCCCATTTTATAGTAACACCACTTAATGTTCTGCTTCATGGCCAATGTAAGACAAAGCCTATCCCACCCAACCCTCAACTGCATCCATCATTCTCGTAGCCTTCATGAACTGTGTCTCTACTATGGCTGGTGTTGTGCAGACTTTCTTTTTAAATGTTATAGGGGAGTATAGGGGTCAGTTAAAAGACAATTGACCAAATTTTACTTTTTATAACGTGAAAATATGCATACCTCTCAGTTTCAAATTTTATGCACTTTTTGATGGCAACTCACTGCCACCTTTTAGTGCTTTGAGTGCAGAATTTGTCGGCACTGAAATAGACATTTTTCAATTGCTTTAAGAATGTAAAAAATTCTATGCATATCTCTGATTTGTTGATACTTTAATGATGAGTATAGACCCGTTTCCCTTCTTCTGAAACTGCAGTTTTAAAAAAAGGAATGTTTTCAGACCATGTTGCTTTATTAATTCACTTCTGTTATCTCAATTTCCCTGGGTCCTTAAAGTATCCTAAAATTAGACCAATCATAAGCAGCTAAAATTTAGGACAAGGAAAAGAAGTTTGTAAAGTAGGTCTAGGTGGCACAGTGAAGAAATTAGGTTATCTGAAAAACACGTCATGTTCAGGCACTTGTTTTCCATGATGTGCTTTTGTTTTTCTCTTGATTTTTTGATTTCCTCTTCTGTGGCTTCTTGTGTTTGTCCAAAAATTGGTGTGGAAAAGGCCAGGAAACTATTATTTTAATGACGTTAAGACATTTGCACATGGCTTATTTAATATAATTATTATAATCCAGCTGATACAGTTGCTATGTCCTTGCTTTATTATTTTTGTAGAACATCTTTGTTAAATGTCTAACTTTTTTATTTATTTATTGGAATTGGGGAAAAAAACAGCACCCAGCCGTTTACTCCTCTGCAGGAAGTGTTTTATGCTTTTTTTGTCAATACTCTGTTTTGAATTTATCATATTTAATTCCTCTTTCAGAAATCCGTGTTTATTTGTGTGTATATGTAGAAGGGTATTGAACTTGTTAGATTTATTTTAAATTGCCTACCAGTTTTGGCTCATTCCAATGTACAGTTACATGGCTATTCGTACCAACTCAACGCACTATTAACCTCAAAATAAATACATTTGTATTTATCCTTGGTATAGCTATCAGCTTTTTGAAGACAGGGATAAAATGTGCTTTATCATGCAAACATAATCTGACAGATCAGCAGCAGGTTTCTATGAATAGCAGCATTGGCCCTAACCTCTGAACTGATGAAGAACCCTTATTAAAGCGCTTAATAAACACTCTGCCAAAAATCTATAAATAAATAAAAAAGTCAGCTGCAAATGAGATATTTAATGATATAATTTATGGTTAATTATAATGTCTAAAGGTGGTGTTTTTAACATTAGAGATGTTGCAATATACATTTTTTTTTAATTCTCTAGACCTCCACGACTCATGGGAGAAGGCTTTGTGGTTTTGCAGTCTAATGATGTTGACATCTACTACTACATGGACGAGCCAGGTAATCTGCTTCTGGAGGCTGGAAATAGCTGGCACATAAAATGGATTGGCTCCACGTTTAATCCATTTCAGGGTGGCCTGTAATATTTTCATATTCTGTATCTCGTCAAACGTGTTCCGCTGATGAGATTGATGAACATCAGTCTGACAGTCATAACTGCTGGATCTTCTTTTAAAGTTGTAAATTTTAACCAATCAGCAATCTTTAAGTCCTTGCCAGATAACAACCCCTACTCGTTACCCTATTCTCAGAATTGGGGAAAAAAACAACATCAAAGCTAATACCTCTATACAGCAATGTGACTACGTAATAGTTACTGCTTCAACCATGCTAGTGATTCACCATAAAATACATGGGCATATTTTGTTACATAATTCATCATAGTTGGCTTTTGTTACTCATCCTATGTGCTTTAGCTGTGTCCTCCATTCTTTTGAAGGGCTAGTTCCAGAAGATACAGGAACAAGTATTGAAGATGAAGCCAATTCAGAGGACGCGAAGTTGCAAGACTTGCCTCCATGCTGGGGATTAGACATCGTCTGTGGGAAAGGAACAGACTTCAACTATGGACCTTGGGCGGATAGGCAAAGGTACCTGCGGCTACTCGGGAATTAAGTAACCAAGCACTCATAACAACGAGTCACATAATCCACACCACCTATGAACATTATGTCCTGTAACTGCATATACTTACGGTCCTGAAATGTAACTATTTTAACTGTTGAAAATAATGTTGTCCGTGCTATGGCATCGATGACAAAACCGAATGCATTCCTTAGAAAACCTAGAAACCTACCTTATCCACCTATGTGAACTATACATATGTTTTTCTTTCATTTTTCATTTTACTACAAAAAAAGTATAAAAGCTTTATACAGAGTGTACCAATGAAAGTGCTTAGCGGCTAAACATAAAACAACAAAACTCCTAGACAAGCCGGGAGTAACGAGAGGTGACCTATAGTCTAGATCAGGGGCGTCCAACGTGCGGCTGTTGCAGGACTACATCTCCCATACTCCTCAGCCAGCCCCTTAGCTGAAAGAGCATTATGGGAGATGTAGTCCTGCAGCAGCTGGAGGGCCACACGGACGCCCCTGGTCTAGATAAACCCTACTGTTTGGATGATAAAAGATGTACCATCCTTGAGAGAATTTAGATTTTAATTGATCTAGATATTTTCCATTTTTAACAGAAACACTGTGTGATAGAATATCGGATCCCATCTTATTGACGAGCTACTTTCCCAGTTCTTAGCTATTATTGCTGTACAATACACAATGAATTAGTACTATCCAGGGTGAAATACTCATATGCCATATGAGCAATAATTTTATATAATAAAGCTTAGTCCGTTTTAATAAAGCTAAGTTCTTCAGAGCCACACCATGAATCCGATTGGAATCTCCTGATTTATATAGGAGACAATTTCATAAGATTAAACCGAGCCTGTAAATGCTTAGTCCTGTGGCATACACCGTCCTGGGCAGGTGATGTAGGCTGTGATCTAATACTATTCTCACTTTCTGCCTAGTTCACTGACTTGATTGTTTTTCAAAATACCAAAAAAAAGTAATGTTTAGCATTTACTCCTGCCCTAAAACAATACAAAAGATATATTTGTTTATGCAATTTTTTTAATTTTTTTTAGGGACTGTTTGTGGAAATTTTTCTTTCCTCCGGACTACCAGGTCATGAAAGTTTCAGAAGTTGCCCAGCCAGGAAAGCTAAGGCAGATACAGGCCTTTGAATTAAGGATGAATATCATCGCAAATGCTACAATCGATCTCCTCTTTACCAAAAACAGAGTAAGAGTTCTTATGAAATGAGGGCTCGGTATTGATGTTCTTTGTTGGAATAATGTGGCTAATTCACAAAAGAGAGAGGAGCGTGTAGAAGAGTTGAACACTGCATTTCCTGATAAAACTTTGCCAACGTTTCATGTAAAGGGAATTGATCCGGCCCTGTATAGTGCATAGATAATATGCTGTCACTGATTTAACCGTATGTAATACAGGGTCAGCTAATGCCATCCTGCGGGAGAAGCTCCCTGGGGTTGTTGCGTCATACTGCATGTTGATGTCGGGGAACTGAAATAAACCGGTCTCCTGTAAAATGAATCTTTAGTGAATATCCTCAAATGTCTACTAATGATCTCTTGTGGATCATTATCCTGGGCATTGCCCATAATGCTTGACCTCCCAGCAGCAGGAGACCTCACACCCAGGAGACGGGCTGCATGTAATAATTGGATAACGCCACGGCAGTGCTTTCTCTCTCTGTGATACAGTCTCACCCTGTGGGCTTTCTGATTCATCATCAGCAGGAGTGTTTCTCCATCAAATTAGAAGCTGTTGGCTATAGATTATTTAATAGCTGAGTGGGACAGGCAAAGAAGGAATCTGCATGTTTTTATAGCAGCCATTTCCCCGTTTAAGAATTAAGTTATATTATTCACCATTTTTGACTTGTAGAACAGGTAAAGCACTTCATAATTGCGTTGGCAAGTCAAGCTCTGTGTGAATGAAACAAGTAGATTTTTTTGACCACGTTTCATACCCTTGCGCTGAAGCATGCTTGTGTTTTAATAGCTGAGATTTTTTATGTTTAATTCATTTACAGGAAACCAATGCCGTGCATGTGAACGTGTGGGCAGGATCCTATTTGGAAGTGAACATCCCCATGACCGTTTCTGAAAATGGTAGGGTTTTCATTTGCTTCAGTACTTTCTGGTTAATTTGTCAGCGTTTCATGTCAAAATGTTTGCCTTTACGCCTTTCCTAGATAATTTATTCGATTTATCTAGTACGTGCAATATGAATAACAGAATATTATTGTGGAATATTTTTCTGTGCTGTTTCATTGAATGACTTGCTTATATACAGTATATTTAATACACACACACTATAGTATGATAATTAGATACATGGTACAACCCTCCAGTGTAAGTGGTAGAAGTTAATACAATAGAGGGATTTAAGCATCCATGAGATAGATCTATCAGATTATCCTGAATGAAAGGACCAAATAATATTGTGGTTTTTAACTGGCTGTCAGATGTTATCAAATGAATCGGCTATCTATATGTATATATGTAATATCACCGCATGGTTTATGTGATTTCACGTATTTAATGCTAAGCATTACCAGCCAGCTGAAAACATCTCCATCCATGGAGGGAAAAAGGTTCTAGTCCACCCGATCTGCTACCTTTCATTAAGTGTTACAAATGTACTAGCCAAAACATCTGTATATTACGCATGTAATAAAGTTTGTTAAGAATGATGTGTTGTGACTTCCAATTACCACATTCAGCAATTGGAACATATGGCCCTTCATGGGCCGACTAGAAATTCCATGACTCGTAGCTGGTGCTTGCGAATGAATTTTACATTGTCCTTTTTGTGTTCTGATCTTGCTGTTGTGAATGAACTAAAAGCATTGTCATGAAATTATTATTATTATTATTAACCTCTTGGTGACTTTCCCCCCCACATGGATTAGGTTATTCTCCGACAATTAAAGGGCAGTTATTACACGTTGACACCACTACAAGCATGCAGTTCAGGAGCCTTCTGGAGGCAGAAATGATAGCTGTAAGTTCTCACTTGTTTTTCCATCGTAGCTCCTTGCGATGTGTACTTTTTGTGCAAATGTCATTATGAATGGGATTATTAAGACTAGAGAGAGACTTGGCGTCGGGCAACAGGCCGAGACACAATTAAGGCCTCGTTATCTACTCTGTTTCCTAAATGTATCAGTACAGTGAAGTGAGCGTTCTGCGGAATTGTAACGGCTTTGACGGCCGTTATAGAAGGCGATTAGTGCTCTTCTCAAGAGATTTTAAAGACTGAGGCAGGGCTTTGCAGTTTTTCTGCAATTTAATCGACCCTCTATGATTCTTTGTTCACCTGGCTCAACCTTATAGGAGTGGAAGCCATTATCCAGCTGTCACTGCGGGGTAGGGGGACGTTACATCTATGAGATATTATCGTGTATAGTTTTGTAGAATTAAACATGTAATGCTGTTCTCCCCCCCCCCACAGTTCCACATAAATGCCAGCTATCCCAGGGTCTGGAATATGCCCCAAACCTGGCAGTGCGGACTTGAAGTTTACAAGGCAACTTACCACTTTATCTTTGCACAGAAAAACTTCTTCACAGGTAAGTATTCTGCTTTTCAGGAGGATCTTGACTATTTTTGTCATGGTGCAAACTTGAAGAACTAAATTTGAATTAAGATGCTTGCTCCCTGGGTACATACAGTGCCAGCGATGAATACAATCTGACTTTAATTGATTAGTATTGAATTTTGTACGGTATTCCAAGCTTTTTGGGATGACATTGCTTGTACCGGTTTGCATGGTCTACCATACAATGCATGCATGTACTGCGTCTGTAAATGTCTTTGTTGTATAAAATATTAGCTACCTTCATCAGTGGCTGTCCTAGCAAACGACCTAGTTCTTTAAATATGCCTTTTTCATGATTTTGAGTTTATTTAAGATCTGATAGTTGTGCAAACCAAGTATGTTCATAGGGGCTAATTCTTAATTGAACCTACGAGTTGAAAGATGCAGAGCTTAGGACAAGACTCTGCCTGACTTCATAAACTGCTATCCCACACTTCTCTATACGAGTAATAATGCCGTTTTGTCCACTTACTAGAATGCCCTGCAATGTACGGCAAATGCAGATATGTATGAGAGATTTCTTTTCTGCTTTCTTTAATTTTAGATCTGATTCAAGACTGGTCTAGTGACAGCGCGCCCGATCTCTTTTCATTTGTCCCGTATACCTGGAATCTGAAGATTATGTTTCATCAGTTCGAAATGATCTGGGCAGCCAACCAACACAACTGGATAGATAGCTCTACCAGACAGCAGGAGAACGGTAAGGTCCCTTCTTCCTCTGTGCCATGCAATATTATTATTATTTGTTTTATATAGCGCCATCAAATTCCATACCACTGTATAATGGGTAGACAGGACATAACAAGTAGTATGTAGCATAACAATAAATGGCAGCTTTGTTAGGATTCCCGCTGACTTTCCTGGTTTACAGGATTCAAACCTGTAGTAACAATACAAACTCACAGGTTTAGAGTGCCCTTTTAAGTGCTCTGTTCATTAGTGCTCTGTTATTAAGTTTACATATTTTCAAAGGACTTGCGGTTCAAACAGGGTTCATGCATAAGTCTATTCAGCAGATCTCATTTATAGCTAATGCACAAATGAACAAGTTTTTGGACACAATCTGTTTCTCTTGGACTCCGCACGCCGTTTAGGCCACCAGGCTCTGAATCACATGTTGTGTTTTACGCGTGCTTATTCTTGGCGTACCTGGCTTTTCGCTTATCATAAAACAGAACCATTCCTTTTGTCTTTTCCATGTGCTCGCACCTCTCTCCGCGAACAATAAGCTCCTATAATTGCTTTACACTTCTTTTGGCTTCACGTTTCCTTCCATCTTGGCTCGTAAATCAATACGGAGCACAATAGTCACCAATAATAGTAGACACAAAGTACGTCTGCAAGTCTGTCTTTTTATCGCGCTTTCTTTTCACAAAGTGTTGAATGTTGTTGTATCGATTTGTGGCTCCCCCCCCCCTGTTTTTCCACCACTCACTTTCTGTTTGTTTGTTCTTGTAGTGTATCTTGCTGCTTGCGGAGAAACATTAAACATTGATTTTGCGCTGCCGTTTACCGATTTCGTACCCACTACATGCAACACAAGGTTCTCTCTAAAAGTAAGTAGGGCTTTCTGTGTGTGTGTGAGTATTTACTATTTAACTGAAAATGTGTCCTTCTCCATGCTTCCATAATGGTCCCAATATGGACTACTAATTATAGAAAGTATGCTTAATGTTGGATACATCGATCTGCACGGCTAGGAGCACATGTACATAGGAAAAATAATAATACAAAATAATATGTATACATTTAGTGAATTACAATCACAAATGTATCAATGAGAGCAATAACATTTTCTTCCTTAATATCTTCGTAGAATATTCTAAAATAACAAAAAACTCCAATAGTGCAATATTGTTGTACCTACCTCCGGCCATATACTGGGGGTCAGTCACAGGAGATCAGACAATCCCCCCAATGAGCCTGTGAAGCCTACTGTCCATGGACAGTGCCCTGAAATCAGGACTGTCTGCTAGAAAACAGGACACTTCGGTTGGACTACAATTCAGTTTGACTAAAATTGAATACAATTTTGTGTGTTGTTTATTTTTAGGGAGGCGATGTTGACCTTCATTTGTATCTCCCTGACTGCCACCCAAGTAAGTACTCGCTACTTACGTTGGCAAAAGATTGTCATCCGAATAAAACCAGCCCTGACTCGTGCAACTCGGCCGAAAACCAAAGCGGCCAAAAAACTTGTAAGCCTAAATGGAGGAACGTCACAGAGTCCGGGTAAGTGTCAAAAATAACACGAGTGCGCGTGTGTCCTTAAGTCACGATTATGTTGCCTGCACATATATGATGGTTTTCCTCCAGGATTTGAAAACTATAATTCTTAAACATCATATGTATGTAATATCACGTGGTGTTTGTGAACTTTTATTTATTTACTAGTAATAACTTATTAACTAATGATTTCACAGCACCTTTTTTACTTCTTCCTCCTTATTCAGGACTGGTTGGGTGGAATGCTGGACGGTTCCATCTGTCATTCTAAACATTGATTATACTTGGCATCCAATCTATCCCCAAAAGGCAGATGAACAACTAAAACAGTCGCGTAAGTGTTCATTTTGGTCTTGAAATGTTTTCTGGCTCATTGGCAGCAACCATAATATCCACATATTTGTAAATATGTATTTTTTAATGTATATATATATTGTTCTCCTGTTCCCAGTTTCTGAAATCGAGCAGTCCATGCTGTCTAATCTGAGACCCAGTCAGAGACCATCGGAACGGGTTATCTCCTCACCAACGGCTTCCAGTACCCCTATTGTGGATCCGTCAGAGCTGCCCCCAGATAAACTCCACGTGGAGATCGAGCTCTCCCCAGATTCACAGGTCGTTTTGTACGGACCGTTGCTGAAGGCATTTGTCTCGATAAAGGTATACTGTTGTTTTAATACAGCACAGGTTTAACGGGCCAGTTGATGCATGATTGTGGCAAGTTACAATTGTCACTATCGTAATGCATCACGTGTGATTGCTTGGTGTATTTCAACCCTTTGTTTTTCGTGTTGTGCGATTCCATCAGAGCATCTGGACTACAACTTAATTGCTTCTTGCGAACTATAGCTAAAGATCTATTTGGTTTATTTTACTATATAGATACATTCTAGCAACGCCATAGTCCCTGAAACAATATTATTAGTTTTTGGTGCCTGTCTGGATGCCTTGATGAGTGACTGCTGCAACTCCTGTTAATTTCCATGAGACCCCAACTCCCTTTAACTAGAATGGCAGTTGTGCCGAGCTCCCTGCTTTCTTTAGAAACGGCTGTGGGATTAGAGAAATGAGAGAGAAAAGTCCAATAACTAAAGAAAGCACACATTGATTTGTATGCAATATAATGCTCTGGAATCCATCCCGATGTGTATTTAGCATGAAAATAGGGGTGGGTCATTTTAAAACAGGTTGATTCTTCAGTGTGTGTGTATATATATTTGTGTGTGTATATATGTATGTGTATGTGTAATATATATATATATAATTAATTTCCTCTTACATCTGTTATTGGTCCTATTTTTAGGGTGGTTTATAGTTTCTCTAGCACTCTATGGGGCACAAATGCGCTGATTTTTGGATAGTGCGGAATTAAGGTGGGCTTTAGAGTGAAAGCTTTTTCAAGCTGTGGGACCCTCGTCAATCCAAAGTATCCTATTCCCCCCCTTCTTTTAGTTTGTTGCATTTGAAAGCTTACAGCTGTCGGTAGTATTTTGAAAAGCTTACGGGGACCGAAATAGCTTACCTCCGCAGAGCGGTATCCGTTCTCCCTGCGGGAGAGCTGCGGAGTTATTGTAGGAAGGCTGTTGGTGATAAATAAAGTGCGCTTAATAAAAGGCATGTGCCGAGCCTTTGTCTCTTAGACCTGTGCTGTGCAGGGAAAGAGATCAAGAGCTTTCACACTTATCTCCGAGCCTAACAATGATTACTTTCTTTTTAATTTTTACAGATTTGTACAGGTGGATATGCTAAAACATTCTGTGCCTGACCCGCGGCTTTCATTAAACGTGGTGTATGTATTATAGAGATCACAAAAAGGCAGACTGGCAGAAGACTGTTTAGGTGCTGGTCGGTGGACAGATTAAAATAAATATATGGACCCCCTCCGGTCTCTAAACAAAGAGTTACATGTTTAGTGTGAAGAGATGAGAATATGGCAGGATCATTGTTTGGTTTATTCTAAAATGGCGTCTTGAGAAAAGTATTATGTGGCTTTTGTGATTCCAGTGTTAAGAAAAAAAATCTTTTAATTTAGTTTAGTATAAAGATCAATTAATTTCGCAACAAGAAAAAAAATGCAATGGTCCTTTTTGTTAAAATTCTTGTTTCAGAGCCAGTTTTTTTAAATTTCTTATCCTCGCACCATACATGGTATGTGGTGCTAATAATGCCTAATTCCTCGATTCATTGAATCAGAAGAGAATTCAGACAGGGCATGAATCACGAGATATGTCCTGAAGTTAGGTAATGATCAGTTTCTTCCCAGCAGCCACTGCAAGGCATGGCTCTGTGTGTTCTCTCTCCTTTATTGATTTCCTTGTGTACCAGATAATAACACATCGCTCTCCCTCGCTCTGCAAAGCAGTGGAAACATTGATTAATCATACCACAGAAGCTTGTTCTATTCCCCCCCTGCATATTCTAAAGATGTTCAGCGTTTGCACAAACTAGATTGTAAGCTCACAAGATCAGGAGCCTCTTCTCCTTTTGTACCAGTCTGTTATTGTATGCGACTTTAAACTATCCCACTGATTGTTACAGCGCTACGGAATCTGCTGGCGCTATATAAATTAATGCAGTGTACGCTGCCACTTAGAAATGCCCTTGTTTTTGAATGAAAATGACATGGATCAGAAATACAGTGTAGACGCTGTTAACGTTATAAATGACGATCGTAGCTGGAAATGGCTGATCTTTAATGGAATCTCTTCTTAGGCGTACAGAGACCCTTTAGCAGCAACCATAATATACGGAAATGTATATTATGTCTCTGGAAATTTACTGGGGAAGAATTTCTCATTCCACGTGTCCTCAGAAAAACTGCTATCTCACTGCATTTTCAGATGTGACCAGTATGCAAAAGCCCCAAAAAAGAATATATAATGTTGAAATGAAAGTTCTCCTTTTAAAAATATATTCCTTTTTGACTTGGGCTTCCATCACCCAATATAATTCCGTTAGATGAGGAAAATAGAATTCACCAAGGAGTCGCTTAGGCTGGAAACACATTCAGGTAGCTGGAATGTAAAATATTTCACTTGCAGAGATGTGGTACATTGGAACATTGTGTGCCCGTTCGATAAATATTTCCATTAGGACTCAACTATATATATATATATATATATATATATATATATATATATATAATTTTAGTTTATAAATAAAAAGTTCACAATTACTGCATGTAAGAGGGGTGTTTTTTTTTTTTACTGTATGGATTAGTTTGGCTGAAAGTGATCTGTTTAAATGTGCATCAGTGTGTTTGGCTGAGAGTGGTCAGTGTGGTGAAGTGTTTTTGGTGTGTCATAAACTCCATTTGTGGGGAGGTTGTAGTTTCAGGCCCTCCATTGTTCTTTTATTTAGACATTTGAAAACATCTGAACCTACTTCACTTTCATGCTGCGAATGCTTGACATCTGTTTCATGCACATATACTCTGAAATAAATGACTTGATGATACTGTCTCATGTACTTGATTTTCCATCTTTTCACAACAGGAAAATTATTTTGGAGAAGATGATATGTACACAGATTTTGAAGAAGTCCTCTCCAGTCCGGTGTTGTCCATGTCTACATCTTCCAGCTCTGGCTGGACCACAGTAGGAATGGAAAACCACAAGAGAGATTATGATCCCACATCCAAAACGGTGCATCCTCTGACTCTTCGGCCGTGGGACATCACCGTGCTTGTTAACCTCTATAAGATCCATGCAAAGCTCCCGGTGGTAAGTGTATAGCATTGGTTCTTGAGCTGATGTCAGTGACATTAACTGTTTTAATGCAAAAGGCACTCATTTAGCCCTACTATGAGTACTCCCTTTAGGGCGCTAAATGTTTGGGTTTAAAGCTTGGATGGACCATGTGGTTGTATGGTGTAATGCTTGTAACCAATTATACCAAGATAATAAATAAAATGACAACCGAAACAATTTTGGATGAACAAAGGTTGTGGTCTTTTATTTAGCTGATAACAAATTTATTTAACAATAACCAATCAAAACAACTTTGTATCAATAACTTGCGACTGAATATCAAATAAACAGAACTCTTGGCCCAAACCACAGAGTTATCAAATAATTTAATCAAGGCCAACTGCCCCAAAAGCCAGTCAGCCTTTCACCGAACAAACCCCCGACTGTGCCCGTTGTCTCGGGGAACTTACCTCACCTGAGTTATCACATGTTTTTGTTGCATTGCATCAAAATCTCATTGCGTTTCTTTGACATTTGCCGGATCTTAGGTAGAGATCTGAGCAAGTTTCTCTATTGGGTTGAGTAGAGCAGGGCTTTTAGATTGTGTGGTTGTAAAGTTTGACGTTGGTGCTGTTCTCAGGCCATCCTAATGCAATAATACCAACATCTAAATGTTGTTAAAAGTATCACAATCTTGAGATTCAAATACATATGTGTCTTCATAATAGTGTTATTCAAATTGAATGTGTGTGTGTGTGGAGGCTACCACGCAGTATATAAACAATTGTATAGTTGTGGATAGGAATTGGAGATTGCATCATGATAAAAAATAGAATGATAATATAGAATAAAAATGTTTATTGTAATACAAATTTTACAATTGTTGACGTTGTTCCGTTTATCATAGCACTGTGGCAATGATGGACCAGACTGCCCAAATGTTTTTCTGGAGAGGCTATGTTTTGAAATGAAGAAAACCTATAGAGAGACATTTCTTCAACTTGTACTTTCTCCAGTTCACATATTTGTACATGACAACTATCAGGTACGTTCTACTTCATCAAGTAATCAATGCTGTCTCTTGCTGAGAATTGTAAAGTTTCCGTTCATTGTCTTCTCCCTTTACATTTCCTTTTACATTTCTCTCCCTTTACATTTCTCTCCGATATGTGGCCTCCTCTGTTTGTCTTTTTTTCCTTTCCTTTCCCCCTATATATTGTTCTCTGTCATCCCCACTACAGTTCAGCCTTTTGGTTTTCTCGTCACTGTCCCATGTGGGACAGAAGGGACCCAAGCAGGGACAGAACAATTAGATGTTACTTTACACAATAACAGCTGGAGAAAGTTTACTGTTAAAGTTTACAGAGTAACACCGGATGGTGCAGCATAGCGTTTTATTGTATTTTCATGTCCATTCTTTAATATTGAAGTCAAAATATTGTGCATTTACCAGCGGCCAACAGTGGACGGTATGCTCCGGGAAGGACACATCAGCCTATCGGGTTTACAGCTACGTGCCCATGCCATGTTTTCTGCCGAAGGTCTGCCTCTGGGTACAGACTCCCTGGAGTATGCCTGGCTGATAGACGTGCAAGCCGGCTCACTCACCGCAGTGATCACTGCTCCCCAGGTAAGGACAAATACGTTTTAAATTTGAGTTGAATTTTATGCTATCAAGAAAAAAGTTTTGCTGAGTGAGGATGAAACTCGCTGCTATGATAAACAGATTTTAAAAAAAACAATTGAAAATATACAAGGCTGTTATTAGATGAGACCACCAGTTTCTTCCGCTTTCACAAATATATTTTAGATCTGAACTGGAAAGTGATATTTGCAGTGAAAAGTAATCTGTTCTTGAGGCAATGTGCTTAAATGATTTTTGACGAAGGGTGTTTTGTTTTTTTTTTGTTCTCAAAACACCGGTCCTTCATGGCTGAGAGTGATCCTTTCCGTTTTAACACTCTTAGCTGAGCCTGTTGGGGTTTCTCATCACAGTGCAAACATTTCTTTCTTAATAAAAGTGAAACATTAAAAGATAGAAAAAAAAAAAAGTAATAAAAAAAAGCATAGAAATGTTTATAGGCCTCCCGTGATGTAACATCTCTAGGGTTACCTGCAAGTTTCAACAGAGATTGTTGGGGTCTACAAAGATAGAAAATATTATTTTGTATGTTTGACTAAGGTTTTCAATTTTTGAGAGATAACAGTTTAGCAAAGATATAGTATAAGTGCTAAAAATGAGGACAGTGTGAAAAAGTGTCGCACAGACAAGCCTTGGTCATAAAGGGGATCGTTCAGATGTGTACAGGGTCCAACTTCTTTAGGCAAAGTCTGTGTTTTGAATATATTTCATGCTTGGTCACGTTAAGTAGATAGAATTCTATTTTTATAGTTGACCTAGGTAAGAAACTTGAGAAGCAAAAGTTTTAGAAGATTTTGATGAGGGCCAGTATGATTTTCTGTATTGGCTTTTGTGCCTGCATTTAATACAGGTTAAGTTGCGTTGTCTATGTGGATTCCATGATCAAAATTGCAGGATCATTATCGTTATAAAGCTGGTGAAATAAAGGCTCTGCGGGACAGTCAACAGATTTTTAATGGGAGGAATGTTGTTCCTTACGTAGGGTGCTTTTTAGGTGTTTCACCAGATATTCTCTTCCAAGTAAATAATTGCCTCGATTCCGCAGTCTGTAGTGCTCGTGAAAATCCAATCTGTTGTAAGAAGACAGAGCGAGCTGCCGGATTACTATGGAAAAAGAGTTTCAAAGCTCTGCTATCTATCTTCAGTGGGATTTTCAAACAATCCAAGATTAATAATTATTTGTGTCTAAAATTATTTTTACGGTAATTTGGGGGTTAACTTCTGCAGTCTAACAATACAATCGCAGTGGAACATGTTATATTTATTAGCAACCAAGTAAAATTGGAACTTGCAATTAGTACCTGTAATTGAGGCATGGGCACTTTTTCCTCTAAAGCTTCATTTGAAGTCTAAATTCTGAAATCTAAAAACGTGTAGAAACAGAGGGGGTTGATTGTGTAGCGTTCCGGCTGAGTCCTCTTGTCGTCGTCACACTGAGCCGGTATGTTCCTAGTATTATAATCGATTGACTTCTGATTATACTGTGCTAGTAACCTGCCATCTTACAGCTGGCGTGCCTGCTTGACTGGGGCCAAACCTTTGTATTCCACGTTGTATGCAATGAGTTTCAGCTGGAGAGGCCAAAATCTGTGGTAATATGCCAACATGGCATCGACCGACGCCATTGCAGTTCCAAGGTACGTGGGTTTTTTCTTCTTCTAACTATTAATAAATTAACAAAACTGATCACAAGTGCCAACATGTCTGCAGGAAAGGAGTACTTCGTAACAGAGGAGTATCTTAAATATATTTTTCATTCACTATATAAAGCACAATTGCTCTTTGCATATGGCATATATATATTTATGTATTATATTTATATGTATATTTATATATATATTTATATTTTCATGTGTGTATTTTCTAAACGTTAAGAAACGTACAAATTAAGCAATGGAGTAGAACAAAGCAAAGCTATATTACGATCCAGTAACACACAGAAACATTTATCATAGATGCTGTGACTATGTCTTTGCCACCTGCCTTGTCTGTTAACGTGTTGCTTCTCTTGCTCTTCTGCCAAAGCCAAGTTGTTATCCGGGTCCGTGCCTCCCTGCCGATGACCTGAAATACAGAATGACCCGCTTGGCAGTCGACGGAGCGGAAATCTACATGGTGGAGCATGGCTGTGCTACAAACATTAAAGTGAGATATTAATGTTGCTGTCTAAATGAATTATGTTATGAGGGCTTTGCTGTGATGTTATTATTAAATCATTATGTATTATAACCTTTTCTCACATCCTTTATTCAAAAAATGGCAAATACTGGAGTGCATTAGTCTTTATATTTTGGCAATGAGATATCGGACCATAATCTTATAGTTGCCTAAGATTATTTGTATATGCAACATTATTGTTCTGCGTTTATTTGTAAAAAAACAAACAACAAAAAACTACTTTTCTTGTATGAATCTGTGAGATTTTCTAGTGTAAAAGTACAGTCATGTCATTGTTTTGTCACTGATGTTATTTTGTTTCCCTCTTCGGTAGATGGGTGCTATACGACTTGCAAATTGCAACCTCCACAACCAGGCTGTTGGAGAAGGCATCAGCGCGGCTATCCAGGATCTCCAGCTGAGACAGTACCTCGAGCAGCTGGACAGCAGCAGACTGGGACTCCAGCCTACCGTTTTACGCAGAGCCCTCTGGCTAGAAACGGGCTCTGTTATTTTAGGGCTCATTACGGCAGATATAGCCCTGGCTGCCGATCATTCTTCCAAGCATGAAGTCCAGAGGCGCTTCTTAGAAACTCATGACAACAGAACCAAAAGGTGAGTGACAGCAGCCCTGGGATAGGAAATTCAGCGAGCTCTGATCTGTCTCTTGTATTGTGCTTTAATTGCATGTTCAAAGAAAGCACAGCAAGTGCAAAAAGTTTGTGAAATAGACCACTCTTCCTCCAAGGGCCAGCTATGATATTAAAAAACATTCCCAATTATGTAAGATGGTAACACTTAGGAGCTTATAAACCGAACATACATTTTTCTCTCTGAATGTGCATTTGACAGTAAAGGGGACCAATTTACACTTCTTCAACTGTCCATTATATTAAATTAATGTATTAAATGCACGTAGCATGTCATTTTTTACAAAGATGCTATTTTTAAAAAAATTGTGATAACCGTAAGCCCCATGAGATCTGTCTGACCCAGTACCAAAAAGAAGCAGTTTGCCATCTCTTCATAGTATGGTCAGACAACATATGAAGATTCTGTCTTTCATGAATGATATCATGGACATGAACTTATTTGAAGTATGTGCACTTTGTTATTCTGTTGTTATTGTACACGCCAGGCTGTGGTTCCTGTGGCCTGACGACGCTTTGAAAAACAAGAGAAGCCGGAATAAGTGCGGCTGCCTCGGAGGATGCCGATTCTTTGGTGGCACAGCAACGGGACTGGACTTTTTCCGCCTGGATGAACTGACCCCATCTAGCAGCTCGGCGTTCTCCACTACGAGCTCAGAGTCGGATATGTTTTATGGACAGTCTTTGCTGCAGCCTAGTGAATGGATCATAACAAAGGATGCTCCCAAAGCTGGTGAAGGTATGAAACTGTGCTTGCAAATTGCATATGTATTAACAATTAGGAACATAGTTGACACTCTTTTTTAAGCAACATTATATGCATTATATTTTTAACTAATTGTTTCAATTAATTAATGCAAATGTACGTGTACATTTAATACAATCCTGTATTGTTTTGATTAAGCTGCTCTGGGGTAAAGCAAACTGGCTCATTTGGTGAAAAAAGTGCGAGCCAGAGATGGTTCCAAAGATTTGAGTCCTAGCCTGGTTCCAGAAGAATGTTAACCTCAGTTCATCCATGTGTTCATGAAGGGACCTACCATAGTCACCTCTTACACCTCTATTCCTAACCAGCTAGACAGTTGTACATTTTGTGGATATCCAGACTTTGTGCACATTATTAGTTTCATACGCTTTTACAGGTAAGGCCAATGGCAGCAGAAAGAAGGACAATAACTTGAAGTCTGTGGACCTTGAGAGGAAGTCCCAACATTTAAGCCTACAAGTCCCGTTGCGTTCTCACAGCTCCTCATCGTCTTCTGAGTAAAACAGCAGCTGCAGCGCAGCACTTCCTTTACTGGCTGGAGAGAAGGACAGCCTCTCGTCCGTCAATGAGGAGAGTCCTGGACAAACCGACTTTACGCCCAAGGCTAAATCACAGGACTCGCACGGAGGGTGATGATCCAGACTTTCTCATGTTTAAATCGACAGAGAATCCTTCGATTTTATTTTTATTATTTTAACATCATAGGATTCTTCATTACTTACCAAGTTGTGAAGATCTAAGAGATTTATTGCTAAAATATTTTTCTCCCCCTTCAGTGTTCCAGGTGAAGCTTCTGGAAGCAGTCCGATTTCCCCAAATTCTCAGGATAGATCTGTTATCAGTTCACCACTCCGATCTCCTCTAAAGCGCCAGGCATCTGTATGCTCCACTCGTCTGGGGAGCACAAAAAGTCTGTCTGCTGCTTTCTATGTGGACAAGCCACCTGGTCCTGTCGGGGTTCAGTTCAGTAGTGATGTCTCCCGTAGTGACGAAAATGTCCTGGACTCTCCAAAGCAGAGGAGGAGCTTTGGTTCCTTTCCGTACACTCCATCGGCAGATTCAACCTCATTCCATCAGTATCGTTCAATGGATTCCAGCATGTCTATGGCAGACAGTGAAGCTTACTTTTCTGCAGCAGAAGAGTTTGAACCTATAAGCAGCGATGAAGGTCCAGGCACATATCCAGGGAGAAAAAGGCGAAAAAGGCAAATGCAAAAAATTGATTACAGCAGGAGCTCCATTTATCATAGTGTAGAGGGACCTTTGACGGCAACATCTCAGGGTGAAGCTAGGTTGGATCCAAGGACACTGCCGATTCGAACTCATCCTTCGCAAGCCTCGTTTGTCTCTGCTTTGGGAGGAGAAGAGGAATCTTTTGAACATGTCTATGCAATGGAAGCAGACAAACCTGCCGATAATGAACAAATCGCTCAGCAACCGATCATGTCCTGCTATCAAAACTACCTGAGTCAGTTCCAGGTATTTAACTGGTCAGTAAAACACCCAACAAATAAAAGGACTTCAAAATCTTCCCTACACCGTCCACTGGATCTGGACACGCCAACCAGCGAAGAGAGTTCAACATCATGTGATCAGCTCTGTGTCCCAACCTTCAAGGTATGAAGAGTAGATTAAAAACTAAAAAAACAAACAAAAGAAAAGTAATAATTGTATATATCTTTAAAAAAAATAAAATATAATTTATACTGCAGGATTAGAATTCAGGAACAGGTTGCTTGTGTTTAAATATGAATTATTCACTAAGCATTTTTTTTTAAATGCTTTTGCCGTTTACACACAAACACAGATGAACTTTTTCGGTGTGACCCTCCCTAACAAACTCTTGTTTTGAGATTTCTGCAGTAGGAGCTAAAACATGCTGTATACCACTTTACCGGCAAATCGCTGATGCTATATATTTCAGAGGAGTTATATGTGTTATTGTGAAGACACATAGATTTGGCTTTTTTTTGAGATTTCTCATAATCAGACCATCATATTTGTCACAAGAAGAGCATTAATATGTACATATTTTCAATAGCCAGTAATGCTAACTGAAGCTTTCCCAACTAAAATGTTTTCTTTTCTTGAAGCGATAATAAAAAGATCCGGTAAATAGACCTTAAGGGTCTTAGGTGCCCTTTTGATAAATGATGTCTGTTGGATCCCCTCCATTACACACTTAGCAATATAGGGATGAACACGTTGCTGGTGTCCCCTATAGCTTAGCCCATAAGGGAATTGTCTGCAAGTAAAATGTGCTCCATAATCCGCTGGAGCTCTAAATAACATGTAATGTACAAATATGTAATTTGTCAATGGACCAACTGTTTGGGTGTTCTGTAATTATTTTATAGCATCAACGACAATATATGTGTTGCCATACTTACACATTGACTGTGACAATCTCTGATTAAATTGAATCTCTACTTTGGTATCCCGAAAGAGATCATGAAATGTGTTAAATATGCTGTGTAAAATAACGCACAAATGATATGGCGCCTACTCTTAAATAGTCCTTTGTGAGAAATATTGATATCCTTGTCATTGTTGTGAAGGTTGTGAAGCAAGGTCTCTCAGCCAATGCTTTACTCGATAGAGGGATGCAGCTTATGGGCCCCTGTTCCAGGTAAGTCGCACAATGTTCTTGTGTACATGTACCTCTGCCCCTGTAGTCTTCTCTCCCCTTCTGCTTTCTGCTGAACTCGGAGGGTCCCCTTAGAATCCGTAAGAACGTAGCCCAGTAGGTGTCTCTTCTGCTTCTTGGCAAACGCTGGGCTGCTTGACAAAGGGCAAGACCACTGCTATTAATATTTTATTATGTGTGTTTGAATTTTAAACAGAGAATTAACGTTACTGTTATATTTATAAACGTGCATTGATCTCTTTCAATCTAGATTTTTCTTGGGTTTTAATGCTTTTTTGTTTTTTAAATCACAAATTAACTGTAAATACTGTTAAAATGGTTCTTGTTTACGGACCACCCCGGACCTTCTTAAATCCAACCCATGCCAACCCCACCTTGTTGGCCCTTTATAATGTATAGCTGTAGAAGTGAGGTGAGATTGAGACCTTTTATAAACAAGTGTCTCTATTGTGTCATGTAGGCATAACTTTCATTAATCTATAAAATAAAATGGAGTATTAAGACACTCTATAAAATGAAATAACCAGGTTTTGAAATGTTTTCTACACTACTTTAACCAGACTTGACATTTTTGGTATTGCTGTTTTGTGTTAATGGTCATCGATGTAAAATGTTTAGCACTCCATACACTCCCCTGGAAAAGAAAGGAAACGAGAACACGGATGATGAAACACTAACCGAGGAATGGACCTTGGACCAACCTCTTTCACATACGCGGACAACCGCCATAGTGGAAGTAAAAGGCACAGTGGATGTGGTTCTCAGCCCCCTGGTAGCGGAAGCATTAGACAGGTAACATTAACCGTGGAGTAACATGCTTCGATCTTTTGCCATTGAACTGTTAACGGTATAGGTGGCATGATATGCTGTCATGATACACACGATATTGACCCTTTATGTAGAAAACATGATGGGCACTTATCTGATAGGGCCCTACGAATAGTGGTCAGATGTATGCAATGTGATACAAAAATATCAATTAACATTCTTTGTACTTTTGTCACCTTGGGAATTATTGGTCACTGGACTGGGAGTGAAGGAAACTCCACTATGATTGGACCTTCGTTGTATAAACAAAGGCTGTGCTGTATTGTGCAATGTGCATGGCAGAGGGGCTGCCGGGTCATGCTATGTGAAGGGAGCAGAGGACTCTTGGGGCATAATAGGGGCTGCCGGGTGATGTCTGCAAGAAGGAAGGGGGTCCGCTGCATTGTGTTGTCTACACTAAGTACAGAGGCTGCAGAATAGTACATAGTGGGTGAGATTAGAAAGAAAAAAGGAGACAAACAGATTGGGGGGCAAGAAGAGAAAACGGATAAGAAAGAGAGAAAATGCATGTGGTTAAATTGATGGGCACGTGCGCTGATTAAATTCTAAAGATATGGAAAGGGTCATGGCTACTAGACCTCTGCCATATATTTCAGATGCAAAAAATGGTCTTGTACACATACTCATACTGAATCTTTACAGGAATACCGCATGCATTTTATTGCCTCAAATCTGATTAACATTGATTACGTTCTCCAGGTACATTGAGGCCATGGTACATTTTACCAGCACCCGACATCCAGCTACGATTGTTGATGATCTGCACGCAAAGGTTTTAACCGAAGCTGTGCAGAACAGCAAGACCACCTTCTCGGAAAATGTGAGACCTTTTTTTATTATTCACAGAATGATATTGTCCCGATTGGAGATGATCTTGGCTCTCGTATTAGTGTAGTCAGTCCTTTTTTAGAGACAAAGTTATAGTCCCTGAAGCGACACTGGACTGACACTATGTTTTAATGCTTTCTTGACCTCCTACATCAGTTTCTTTTTCTCTTTATACAAATAAACCTACTAAAAGATCTGCTTTGTCTGGGGAACAGGGAAAAGGAAACTGCCCGTAAGATTTATCTCATTGAATTAAAATTGTTGTTTTCCCCATTTAAATGTCAATACATGTTGGGGCTTTGAAAATTTGAAAAAACACTCCAGCCCTGAGCGCTGAGTTCTTCTCCTAGATAATGTGTAATTTATGTGCGGATCTGAGAGATACTGCAGCCCGCAGAAAGGCAATAAAATTAATTAATACATTGTCGTTGGTGGCTGAAGGTATATTGCGAACAAATTTCGTGTTGTATAATAAGTCAAGGTTGTTCTGCTTAATGGCAGTTTTACAGAAATGGGAAATAAACATCCGAATGATGTTTGTGTTCTTGTGTTATTTAGCTGTCTTCTAAGCCGGATGTTAAGTTATCCAAGCCAGAGAATCTGACAGGAACAACAAACCCAGGACAGACGCAGACCAAACCAGCCTTAAAACAAGACAGTGTGAAAATTAAAGGGCTTCAAGCCACCGTAACGGTGCCTAAGGTAACCCAGAGCCTACTATTTCAACTTGGCATGGCTATTGTAACATTTTCCTACGTCATCTGTCCTTCCTCGTCGTCTTCCTCTCTCTTGCTGTCTTTTTCTTTGTCCTGCATCACGCCTCAGCCTGTCCTTTGCTCTTTCTCTTGACCATTTGTTTTCTCTTTTCCTCTTTCTCTTGGCCATTTGTTTTCTCTTTTCCTCTTTCTCTTGACCATTTGTTTTCTCTTTTCTTCTTTCTCTTGATCATTTGTTTCCTCTTTCTCTTGATCATTTGTTTTCTCTTTTCCTCTTTCTCTTGATCATTTGTTTTCTCTTTTCCTCTCTCTACCCTTCATTCTTTTTCCCACTCTTCACCTTGTTTGTCTCTTATCAATGCATTTTCCTTTTGTATTTGTTCCCCTCTGTCTCTTACCCTTTCTGTTGCTCTTTCTTTCTAAGTAGGCATTATGAATATATTTATATAACAAAACTGTGCACCGGCGAGCTGCAAAAGTTTGTTTCTGAAAATCTATTTTTGGTAGCGATTACAGTATAAATAGATGTTAAATTAATGCTTTCTTGCTGTTCTATAAGAACAACTGAGTCTTTGTTTTATACGTCCCGTGGCTTTTTATTTTATTGTAACATTGTTGAAGGTTTAATAAATTCAAAGCGTGTTGTGCGTTTTGTTTTTTTTTAAATGATTGCAATGTCAATTTAAAGGCACATTTTCATGGCATGGATTAGGCCAAAATAAAAATAACACATTTTAGATATGTCCTTTATTGGCAAAGCTAATTATTAAAAGAAATAGATTAATGAGCAATATTGTGAATGCTTCCTGGGACTGCCAGATGTGTTCTTAGAAGATCTCAATGCTGTTCCCACCGGCGGCAGGGTATGAATCCTGCCAGTATCTGTCTGGCAAGATAGCCTGTTTGGCAAGCTAGTACGCTAACAGGCTACGAGACCAATGAGGCAAAGCAGAGGCTATTCCACGTCTGGATCTGATATCAAGGGAATAACCATGACTTTGTTAAAGAGGCATTAAAACTTTTTTAAGGTGCTTAAGACAGTTGAGCAAACCTTATCTATATTGAAAGTAGACCTAGAAACATAAAACGTAATAATCGATAAGAACGATATGGTCCATCTAGTTTGTCTTTCCCGTGTAAGGCTCACATCTTAATCAGTCCTTAGTCTCTTCTAAGACTTAAGCAAGTTGCCGGTAGAAATTCCCTGCAGAATCACCTTTGGTGCTCACTGTCTTTTTATCGAATATTTAAGACCTTAGTTCTAAATGTAGGTCCAGCTTCATTGTTTTCTTAAGACAACAATCAGCTGAGATCAGTGGAGTGGACGCGCCAACCAGCGCACGTCTCTGTGTTTTTAAAGCCTCATGCTAGGTGAAGATAGATGTGATTTTCACGTTAATGAGAGAATAGGAGAGGGATAGCCTACTAATCATTGCTAATGTACGGTTAATGTATCTGCAAACTGATAAAACATTCATGAGAAAGTGATGCACGGGTTTATCTTGGTGAAGTTGGAGGGATTAATTGAGTGAAGATCTTGCGTTTGCAAAATGACAGCATTGATTTATTTTAAGGGAAATCTCCTTTTCGCCGAGCGCCTAATAGAAATATAAGCGAGAGAGTGATAGAGCGACGTGACAACTTTTGTTTAAAAATTGTAGATTAAACCAATGAAACGTGTGATTTAAACATTGCCTGTTGAGTGTATGATGAAGGGTGGAGATCAGACCTCGGGTACTGTCAGTACATATTGTGGGATTGTATACTGATGAAGTCCCAGGACTTGGACTGGCGCTGGACCCTTACAGGGGAAAATGTACAAAGCTGTTTTAATTACAGTTTTGAGCATTACGTCAATAAGCTCTATCATTTAAGATGGTTATTGATTCAATAATCTGTGTTTCTACAGGTGAATCTTTGTCTGCTGCAAGCTTCTGTCGAAGAGACTTCTAGCGCATCGGCAAATAAAAGTGTAACCCATGTCTCTCTGGTTGCTCTTTGCTTTGATAGAATAGCGACTCAAGTCCGAATGAACAGGTAAGACAATGTGTTTCTTGTGTTAAGATGCTTTCTTTCTCTACTGATATTTTGAAGAAATTAAGGACTCTGTTCACTAATTACAAAGTTTGCTTTTGAGATACTAATAAATGCTAAGCCATGACTAACTTGTGTGCTCAGTAAAGTGGATCCTGACAATTTTCCCTAGTTGTACAATTCAGTTCATAAAATAAGACCCCTGTAATTTTTATATATTCAGATAAGCACTAAACATACATATATGCCACAGGAAAAGCCATTTAAATTTCCTGTTTACACGATGTGACCAAAAGTATGTGGACACCTCTCCTACTTATTGAGCTGAGGGTCTTCAGATGCACCCATTGTGAAGATGTGTATAAAAGGAAGCACACAGACTGCCAACTCCATAGGGAAGCATTGGCAGAGGGTTTTACTACTGCCCCGGTCCTCTGGAAGTGTCTAGGCGTGACAGCAGCTCAGCCATGAAGCAGTAGACTACACACACTGACAGAATGGGGAGTGCAGAAGCGTGCAGGGCATAAAAATCACCTGTCCTTTATAACATAGCTCACTACAGCGTTCTAAAAAGCCTCAGGAAGCAACCCCAGCTTCAAGCACTTTGCGCCAGGAGCCTCGTGAAATGGGTTTTCGCTGGAGTGGGGGAAAAGTACACCGCCACTTGAGGCTATTTTTCAGTGTTCCATAGAAAGGTAATGGTAATTCAACAGCATGGAAATACTTTTTTTTACACAATTGTGTGCTTCCAACTTTGTGGCTCTAGTTTGCTGTTCCAGTATGACCGTGCCTCTGTGCACAAAGCAAGGTTCATAAAGACATGGTTTGTCAAGTTTGGTGTCGAAGAGTGGCCTGAACAGAGCCCTGACCTCAACCCCACAGAACATATTTGGGGTGAATTGGAATACTGATTGTGAGCCAGGCCTACTGTATAAATCATTGCCTGACCTGACAAATGCTCCAAAATCTTGTAGAAAGCCTTCCCAGAAGAGAGAAGGCTTTTTCACCAACAAAGGTTAGGAGGTTTGGCAACGCCATATTGCCCATGGTTTGGAATGTCCATCTAGTTCATATAGGTGTGATTGGCCATATAGTGTATTTTCATGATTCCTCTTTTTATAGTACATTTTAGAGAAAATAAGAGGCAACATAAGCACTGCAGATTAAAATGAAGGGAATCAATTTTAATAGAAATTTAGAAGATCTCCTACAACTGCCTTAGTTGCTATAGGTCAAAATATTTAGCATTTTTGCAAAACTCAAATGTTATCCCTATAGCTTGCCTATATCATTGGTTAAATACAGTGCTAGGAATAATAATCTATGTGCGGCTACAGTGATCCTCCTCACTCGCAAACTACTGTAGATCTGTATGGTTCTTTATAGAAGGATCTGTAGATCTTGGTAAATGGTGGCATGAGAGCTTCTAAAACAGGCTTAGCGGTTTCAAGGTAAGGAGAGAGCTGAGAATGACCTCTTATAGTTAAGGTGTGTATACTGGTTCAGTTTCAAGTCTGATGTGTTCTAAAGAAAAGGTGTTAAAATGTTGTAGTTTTGTAACATTTTGTCAGCTATGAACTGACGATTTTCAGGGTAAAGCTGAGCCTACTTATGAGTAAATTATATCCGGTTTAGTTGTTGTGAACAATAAATGTAATGTTTTGTTCTTCTATGGATCATTGTATTCTGGCCACGTAGGATTTTTATTTTTTTGGCACATAATTTTTTGAGCTAAGCAACATAATGGGACCTTACTGCAATGCATTCCTGCGGGGGCTATTTATCAATAACAACCCTATGATAAATAGGGTCCTAGAAAATGACACTGAAGAGACGTGATGAAAATATTTGACATATATTAACTCTGATGTTCCAGAAGGAGCATAATAAATCTTCCGGTAGCAGACAATTTTTAGCTTTGACCCTATTAGACCCATCCAAGAGAAATGCTATTTTGATAAATTCCCTTAGAAATCTTCTATTTATAAGCTAACTGGGACACCTGCCAATTATTTCCTCATGTCATTTTAAAGATGCCCATGAAGCATTGTTTGGGTAGTAACCAAAAGGATTATGTTTTGGTGTAAATCCTGTACATCTTTGGTTTTATTACGGCTGGTTAGCCATATGCCATGTCTGTCTGCACTGGCAGGAGCTCCGTTACTGGAAGTGTGGGTGTCTTTCATGTACTTGTGCCATTTTGTTATTAGTCTTATCTGTTATTTACATAGCGCCATCAATTTACACAGCGCTTCATACAATACATATATTCAAGGGACAAACTGATACATTAGGTGGAGAGGGCCCTGCTTGTAGGCTTACAATTTTTTATACTAAAGTGAGGAATATAGGGGTTGATCGAGCAGTCGAATGCCACCACATACACAGATGGTGGTGACAGAAAAGAACCAATTGACCAAATTGAATATTTTTTATTAATTATTGGTGATATATTTAGGCACATCCAAACCTTTCCTTAATAATCTTCCTGGAGCAGTGAGCTTCTTAAATGGATAGTCTACTACCCCAAACAGCCATGCCATACACTCCGCTCTCGAAATTCCCATTTTTCTTTCCGCTTGATGCATCCCATCATTGCCAGGAAAGATCTATCATTAAAATTAGTGGGAGCTTGAATGAGGGCTTATTGGGCTTATTGGGCGCCCAAAAAGTCTTGTTCAACAGTGCCTCACACCTGTTTTGGGTCAAACATATCTTCTGAAAGGCCAGGGGAAAATCAGAAGTATAGATAGGATCTTGGTGAATCCTTCTATGCATTTGGATGCAGACAAGTTGCTAACACTCATCCCAACCATCACATGCATTAAAGTACATGTGAAAGGTGCATTATACACTTGATTTGGGTAACAATTGAGAAACAATGTAAATAAATGACTCTGAACGCTCTTGATGTTCTATGTAACTATACCAACTTCCCTTTCTAATTTTTAAAGAGGAATTGTGGAAGAAAATCCAAACAATCCAGACACTGGTCGGCCATCGGTTAACTTGGATAAGTATGCTAACGCCAGTAAGATGCAGCCGCAGTCTTCGGGATCGTTGAGGTCAAATTCTGGAATTGAGAAAGGAAAAGAAATTGCTGCCAAATTAAATGTGCGCCGTGTTCATGGCCAGCTCAGAGGTCTCGATACCTCAGGTGAGATATATGTTCCTTGTTCTCAGAATCCTGGCCTTTGATATTTGATATTTTTGTGTTTTTTAGTTTTCCATGTAAATTAAAAAAAAGTTTGCACATAATGTGTGTTAGAACATATTTCAATAAATTGCTTATACATGTAGATGGATACGATATTTTACAAGCAGAAGTAAGACGTAATGGTGGGCATGGGATGTGGGAACATTTCAGGGAGACTACTTGGTAAAGGAATGTAGGACAAACCTGTACCAAGCAGACATTCTATAGGATGTTCTCTTTTACTTTGCCCAGATAGGATCAGACATTCTGTCTGCACTTTCATTGACCAATATTAACACATATTTTACTGAGAAAGTTGTCTTTCATGTCAATGGCTTTTAAGCAGCGGGTTTACTTAGAACCTCTGTGCATACATAAGTACATTGTGTAGAAGGCATGGGCTTGATTTATTGACATATATATATATATATCTTAATTGGTTTTAGTAGATGTGTGAATAACGTATGGTCTAAAATCAATTTTTCATGGGAAGAATCTAGACTGGCTGCTAAAAATGCTAATAGTACCATCATCGTTTAAGTGATTCAATGGGGCCTGTACAAAAATAGCGCATGCTAAATTGATATATTTTAGATTACCCAGATGATCAAGAAGCAGGTGAGGAAAATGTGTAGATTTTTAATGACACTTTTAATGTACACTTTTAATGACTGCTCATTTATGACTGCAACACATTTGTTAGATAAATATGACATGTTGTTTAATTTTGGATTTATATGTAATATTGTAATAATTGAAAATTAAATATTCTTTATGGGGAACTTTGTAAAACATGTGCGTTTCTTGACTGTATGCCCTGAGAGTTGAGACTTCTGAGTCTTTTTTTGTAGTTGTCGTCCAGTCTCAAAATTATTTGAAATGGTTCTTCCATACTATATTCACATTAAAATGATCAAATGCTACCATCTGATAAACTTCAGTAATGGCAGCAGTATTTCAGGGTTCTGTTTACAGAGACGTTGTTCTATCTGCTCCATTGCAGATAATGATTGCATAAATGTGTGATTTTTATTCTCCTTCTCTCAGATGTAGGGACCAGTGCAATCACCACTATTCCCTTTGAGAAGTCAAAGGTTCTTTTCACGCTAGAGGAATTAGATGATTTTACGTTTGTGGATGAAACCGAGCAGCCACCTACTACCGACGTTACACGAATTGGGCCAAGCCAGGAAAAATGGGGTTGGATCATGTTCGAGTGCGGCATTGAAAATCTAACAATTAAAGGTAATACCCTTCATATATTTTTAATTCCTTTGGATGTTTCTGAGATATATTTTGTGGTTCGGTTACCTGGATTAAGGATGCATATTTACCCGTTTGTACAGGTGGTAGACAGTCGGGTGCTATCTTGTACAATTCCTTTGGCATGATGGGCAAATCTAATACTACTGAACGTAGTGGCTTACTAAAATCGAATGACTCTTCGGATTCTCCAACTGGAAGTGGGTACAGTACCGATGTGTCTGATGATAACATTCCGTGTGATGGCTTCAGTCCTTCCTCGGACATCAATGGGAATTCGGTGTCAGACGAACAGGTAAGGAAGAATGTTATGTAGAAAACTTAAGAAACATGTACCTGGGGATTGAGTGAGCCCACACCCACTAGTGACAAGAGGATATGCTGAAAAGGGAAAAAAACAACAAATAAGAAAGTTTCCAAATCAATAAACAAACCAATACTAAACCCCTTTGTATCTAATGACTCTCATGCTACAAAAAAGCATGAGACTCGATCCTCTCCTTTTGGCATTTTTGCACATTTCATAAAATGTAATTTGTTACAATTTCTGGGGGAAAAAACATATTTATTAACATAACTATCATACCGTAAAAGGCTGTATGGTCAGATCTCAGATTCTAGAAAGGTGGGACATATTTGCATTTCTTTCTTCATCCATCATAGCACGGAGATTCGAGGTGGCATTATGTTTTCTGATTATTGTGCATTGACCACATTCATGGATTGCTATCACCTATCACCTGAAAATACTTAAGCATCATTTATTATGAAGACCTCAGTTCTCAAAGAGGAAGTTGTGTTAAATATTTTCTCTGCTGGCTTCCTCCATGATTCTGAAGGTCCTTCTGGGATCCATTGTTTGCATTTTGGTGAAAAAAAACAAAGTGTTTGCCAGTAGCAGTGGACAAGAGATTATAATACGTTCAATTTTACCTTAAAGGATGAAGGTGTTGAATCTGATGACCTGAAAAAAGAACTTCCGTTAATGCCACCACCCCCAGACTCCAGCAGTATGAAGCTTACTATTAAAGAGATTTGGTTCAGTTTTGCAGCTCCCACAAATGTCCGCTCTCCGGCGCTTACATTCTCCCGGTAAGTAGAGCTTGGCTGATTTCATGTTACGTTGTGTCACATCAAATATATTTCTAAGGGGGCTATTCACAAAAAGCCTGCAAGCCCAAATGACCAGTTGTGAACTGTATTTCCCGTTTTAGGCAGCTAAATCTTCTTAGCACCGCAACCCCAGCAGTCGGTGCTTGGTTGGTTCCTATAGACCAGTTAAAGTCATCCCTCAACAAGTTGGAGACTGAAGGAACACTAAGGGTGTGTGCGGTGATGGGCTGCATTATGACTGAAGCTTTAGAGGTGAGTAGCCCAATGTATGAGCTGTAGAGTATTTTGTCGCTTTTCGCCGGGTAGTAGGTTGTGGGGTTTACCCTTTAGTAAACCAGCAGGAAAAAATCCTTCTCTGTTACGTGGTTCAGGTGCGTTATTGACACCCATGTATATAATACGCCTTCACTTTTTGAGTTTCTTAAACCTAACATGTAAGAAAATTGCTTACTGTACAGTACAAATTGTAGCTTTTCAATGTGTTAAAAAAATACATGTGTATTGTCTAGATTCATTCGTATTGCAGGGGATAAAAGGAAACCCCATTACCTAGATGCATATAAAAGTAGAATTTCCAAATCCCATGTTAACATTCCCACCTGCATTTTGTCAAAAATGTTTCTCATTGCAGAATAAGAGCCTTCATTTTCCACTGAGAAGTAAATATAACAGACTTACTAAGCAGGCCCGATTCTTGCAAGAAAATCCATCTTGCCTCTTGTGTAACTTGCTACATCACTATCTGCACCAAGCAAATTACTCCATCATCGAAGATGCCACATTGGTGAGTCTCCATGTTCCATGGCTAACAAGGGCTGTCTTTTACAATGTTTATGTAAAAGAAAAAAAAAACATCATTAGTAGACATGATATGAAAATGATGTTAATTAGTCTGGTTCTTCCACAGAGTGACGGTCTTCCTGCCCTTGTAACGTTGAAGAAGGGACTTGTTGCCCTGGCCAGGCAGTGGATGAAGTTCATCGTTGTTACACCAGCATTTAAAGGTGTTCGTCTGCTTAGGCCAACTCAGCCACTAAAGCCACAAGACTCGGTCAAGCGAGAGGAGGATAATCTGAATTTACTGGAGAGTGGAGGTGGCCTGCAGAGTGACACCAGTGCAGATGGAGCAGAGTTTGAGTTTGATGCGGGTATGTACCTCTCCTACAGATTTCCTTATATTTTGATTGTAGACATAACAAACCAGAAGCTATCCTCCGTCTGTATATATTTTAGGATGTCTCTCTGCATTGCCTGCATGGCTAAACCAGCCTACCCCCAACTTGATTCATGCCCATGCAAACTTTCCGAGCATTAAGCCCTGTGTAATTTTAGCTCTTTCATTGTAACTGTTTTATACTATGAATATTTGTATATACATATGCAGTTAATCTCAACCTCATCAAGGAATGTGTTGCATACCCCAATTTGACATTGCCGTCAAGATAGATGAAGATTCTTGCAGTAGTTTGAGGAGTAATGTTTTTTCCAGAAATCCTCAAACCTCCTAAATTGTAATTTTCTTTTTAATGTGTGTTTTTCAGCTACCATCAGTGAGCACACCATGCTGCTGGAAGGAACAAATACCCGTCCCCCACCTGCAGGGGTCTCTGCCGGTCCTGTAAGTGGTGCTGAGATTATGAGGAAGCTGTCCAAGTCTAATGCACACACTGACTCTGCTCTGAAGATAAAAGTAAGTTTGTGTGTTCCATTCTTATATATGTATTTTCTTTGAGAAATCCTGTAAGAAATGCTCATCTGGCCCGTTCTATGTTCCACCTTTGTGTTGAAGGGAGTCCATCCATATCAATCTCTGAGTTACACCAGTGGAGACACTGCCAACGATTCACCGGCGCATGTAAGCCGCTCCGGAATGCCCGTCAAAGAAAGCCCCAGGAAAGAAAGTCTCCTGAGTTACCTGACGGGCAGCTTTCCGAGCCTGCATAACCTCCTGGAAGGAACTCCTCAACGAACTGCCACAGCGGTCAAAAGCAGTTCTCTTACAAGGACAGGTACACTCATTATAAAACCTGTGTTCTAATCTCCAATGTATAGTCCTGTGAATCACGTGGGCATAGCCTGGTTACGGATCCTCCGAGAAACTGTAGATTGATTTCTGTCCTCCTGTTTTTGGATTGTCTTTCTTAAACAGTTCGGAGGTACGTTGTCTCAGTTTTAAATTTAAGGTTTCATTATAGTTTCTAAAAAGAAGCAGTAGATATTAACTCATAGAAAGTAAGTTTTGCATTTATTGCTAATACATCCGTCTTCCTATATCTGTTACATTGCATTGTCTGTACTTTGGTCACTACCATAAGTCAGTAGAATGTAGCTTTCTTATTTATCGTTTTCATTGTAATGCGTGTGTTGCGTCTCATTTGATAGAGGAGCCCCCAAAAAGTAAAAGAAAAAAAAACATATCACGATAATTAGCATTAAATATAACGAATGACCAATGGCAGTTGTACTTTAGTTTGAAATATATATTCATTCTTCAACCGATTTACATAGTGAGCGTGATGCAGTTTAAGGATGTTAATGTGTGTATTTTCTTTATCAATCTGGTTTAAAAAAAAAAAAAAAAACACCTACATTTCGTATTTAGAGTTGGCATCTTATTAACTTTAATAATAAGATGTGAGAATGAGCATACCCCAGGATATGGAAAGTTGTCCTCTTTGACCTAATGACTTATCTCAGCTGAACTATAGGGCTTACAGAATCTGGTCTGTGATCAGCACATGCCTCGCCGCCTCGCCACCTCGCCACCTCGCCACCTCACCTAGTACACCATATCCAAAACCTAATAGTTATGTCTTGATTTACAAAATTCAGCCTAATTGTGTTTTTATATTTCCCGGAGGTAAGAGTTCTCTGAAATGTCTCCTGATTTATTGATACAGGGAATCCTGTGGCCACAGAAATGTTGTCAGAACACCCTTTATTGTCTGAACCATCCTCTGTGAGCTTCTATAACTGGATGTCAAATGCAGTGGGTAATAGAGGCAGTGTGGTACAAGAGTCTCCCATGATCAAGTCTGGACACAACAGCCTTCCATCAGGTATACCCAGTTAGGTTACAGCGTCAGAAAGAAAATAATATTTCATATACTCGCCTATGCAATGAGGCCGGCCTGTGAAACGAGTTCTTCAGATAAATCTTAAATAAGATAAAGGGTCTTATTCAATAAGGCGAGAGTTGGCAGGGAGTTGTGGTTTCCATTATAAAGAGCCACCCCTGCCAAATTTCTCTGGGAGAATGGCTGAGCTGGCCCTGCATAATGCATAGTGCAATCCCCAAGGTGACTTTCATGAAATCTTACTCTTTAAAGTATGCTTGTTACAGGGCCATGCAAGCTATTTTTGAAGCTCACCGAGGTTGGCTCTTCATACGCCATTGAGATAAAACTACAACTCCCCTGCCAATGATAATTACCCTTTAGCATAAACAAAATTCTAACTGCCGAAACATACATCAAAATAAAACTGATTAGAAAAAACAATATATCCTTAATTAGTGGAAATAACAGGACTGTAACAGTCATTCAGTAAAGGCTCTCCAGGTTTAGCTGAATTCAGTTGTGCGTTTATAAAACCGGTTATTACAGAACGTGTGTTCACTGTGCTCATTGTCTATATACATCTCTGTGCGTATCCATCTGTATATCTGCCTGATATCTGTCACATTCACGCTGACCCTTTCCTCAAAACCACTACTATATTACATACTCGGCCTAACCTATGTGTGTATATGTGTGTGTGTATGTATGTATATATTATATATATATACTTATATATTTATTGTGCTACGCAAATTCAAAGGTTATGTAAAGATTATCTCAGAAGTCATGACCTTTTATTTTATAATATACTTTAAAGAATATTAAAAGAGGTTCTTTTTAATGCTAAGCTACGTATTGAGAGTAAGTTCAGCCTATATCGTCCATACTGCCAAAGGCAGCACATGCAGAACACGCAGTGTGTTCCGTTACAAGAGGTGCCATGAAACTCATAAAGTGGATTTATTTAAAAATAAGATAGTGTTTTATGTCTGTAGTTATAGAATAACTTTTTACCACTTTTAAACTCCTGCTGGAGTAATATTGGTTGAATTTGTTTTTCTAGGCACTGGACATAATCTCCCTACAATTCCTTCAGCATCTGACTTCAACACCGTACTATCCAGTGACCAGAACACCCTGGACGGCACTCAGTCTCAGCACAGCACTAGCCAAGATGAAATAGCGGGCATTGAAGAGGGCAACCAGGGACTCTCGGCAGTCCAGCTTGCAGATGCACAGGTTAGAAAATGTTACTGTTCAGAAAGGCCGTGAACATTTCCAGTACAAGTACTACAGGCAAACATATAGTAAAGGACTTAGAGAATGCTTGGGATGTCCATAAAACTTTCCCAAAGAAAGTCATTAAAAAGCGATTAAAGGGCAGGTTAGATGGACCAATTGGTTATTTTATCACAATCTGTCTATATGTCAAAAAACAAACAAACCAACAAGCAGAAAGAGGGTTCAGTCTCTTTATATCTTCTGTGGCGGTTATAATTACATGTTCTGGGGTATAGAGAAAGAAAGACTTTAGAGAAGAAGCCTAGTAACTAAGGCAGAGTGGCCACAACATCACTGTTTTCCTTTAGGATCCAAAATACCTTAGAAAAGTAGCTGAGGGGTCCGGTGGCCTGTGCCCTATTTCAAAGACTTGTGCCTAAACCCTAATACTATCCTTTGGCTGCTGGATTAATGAAGTGGGGCACTTGGTGTGGCCATGCATGCATAAACCACATCTGCTCTATTTAATATGCTTTACAGGTCTACCTTTTGGGCAGCTATTTAACTTTAGTGTTACATTTGAATTAAAAACAGATCTGGGTTTGAATCGTTAGAAACTGAAGCAGAACGTCTCTATTCTGATTGCTTCCCCCCCATTACTAATACAAATTCAATTTGTTCTGTATTGCACAGTGGATACAAATAAGCAAATGTTATCCCAGTGCCTGCCATTCTAGGTCGATCGAGGACAACAGAAGTGAAATTAATTGTTTTGTCAGATTCAAGAAAAAGAATGTATTTAGAGGGGAAAAAATTAAAAAAATATTATTTTAAATTGTATGTAGACTTTAAAATCACTGATCACTGAATATACTGAAGTGTATAGATAAAAAAAAATTGGGGTTTGTTTTACATCTGTGCAATCAAAAAGCACATACTGTAGTTTGTTAAATATATTGATGAAAATCTAGAGAGCGTAGTGTTTTTTGAGTTTACGTTTAAAATTAAACTTTCTTATCAATGTAACTGCTGCTCCCACTTTAAAATCCAACCTGTTATTAACAATGCTTTGTTCTTTGCAGGTGGTATTTAAACCTCTACTGAGTTATACGGGGATTCAGTCGCAGGATGTTGTTCCTCTCAGCTACAGAATGTATTTCGGGGAACACCTGTCTTTCTCTGGCACGTTGGACTGCCTCAGAGCTGACATTGTCGATTCAGACACTTCGAAAGAGAGGAGGAGTAAAAGAGCCAGGAGGTCTGCTTTTATTTGCATTATTAAAGAGCGTAGGCTCGGTATGGTTTTATTCATAAATATTGGCTGATGGATAAGTGCAACAGCCTGCCTGCTCAAGTGGTCGAGGCATCTAAGATAAGACCAAGGACTGATTCAGGTTTTAGTCTTTACATCAGGAAAACCAGGCAGGCTAGACGGGCAGAATGGTTTAAAAGAATAAATGTGGCTGCTGCGTACCTATTCTGGTATTACATTTAAAGCAATCTGGGTGACTGAGCATGCGCACCCCACACCCAGGCTGCCATGTTGGAATGCCCCAGGCACTATCCAGATAACTATAACTTCTAATATGCGAGTATATTTGGTAGGACAATGTATATTTAATGCAGTGGGCCCTGTCGTCCTATTGTGGCAAATGTATAAAGCAATCTGCGTACGCGTGTTAAGAATAATTTCATTAGTTTGTGTTGAGCAAGTTGAAGAAACATTATAATTAACCTTACAACAGGATTGCAGAATACTTGAATATTTGAATACCTTTTCTAATATATTTACGTCTTTATTTTAATGTTATTATCACTTTATTGTTTCAGGCAAGGAGCCATCAATCTTCCACCTCTTGAGTTTAAACCAGCCCTGATGTTAGAAACGTTTAGTATCAATGCAGTGATAATGGAGAAGTCGATGTGTACTCCCCAGAACTCCACGAATGCCCTGTCGTTTCATGATCTCAGCAAGCGATACTACAACACCTTTCATTGCAACTTTACCATCTCTTGCCAGTCAATTAGTCAACATGTGGACATGGCGTTGGTCCGTCTGATTCATCAGTTCAGCACAATGATTGATGACATCAAAGCGACCCAGACAGATATTAAACTTAGCAGATACACAGCTGGATCAGCCTCTCCGACGCCAACTTTCAAAACGAGAAAACACCGAGATTTCCGTTCCTCTGATTTCAGCCGCAGTTCTCGTGGCAGTCTAAACGGGGTCACGAGAGTAAATAACATGAAGAGCAAGAGAGCCAACAATGAAAACAACAAGAAGGAATCGCGGAACAAGAACTCCCTGGGAAGATCAGAGAGGAGAACTTCAAAGGTTTCTCGCAAAGGCTCAAAAGATGCCGTGGATCACATGGCAATTCACATGGATGACTCCGATTCCATAACCGTTTCTGAACAAAGCGAGCCTTCTGCAGAGTGTTGGCAGAACATGTATAAACTCCTGAACTTCTACTCTCTTATATCCGATCCCACTGGGTTTTTGGAAAAGTCATCAGAGCCGTTTGGCCCAGCAGGTACGACAATCTCCATGTTATTTTTATTCAAATTTAATTTAACCTGAAAATTAACAAAAGCTCCACAATCTTTTGTCCTAATTATTCTTTGCGTTCATGGCTCACAATATTTAATGCTGCGTGGCCACCAGTTACTTATTCTGAAAGATGCTTCCAATGCTTGGATTCCTTTTTAGGCGGTCGGAGTCCTTCAGAGCCCACGTGCCGAGTGGTGTTTGAGAATGAACAGGATAGCAACAGTCTGAATAGAAATCAACGGAAACGCAGCCTGGTTGTGAGCGAACCCCAGCACGTCACGCTGATAGTGTTTGGCATCGGCATGGTCAACCGCACGCATCTTGAAGCGGACATTGGTGGCCTGACCATGGAGTCCGAGCTCAAGAGGATTCACGGCAGTTTTACTCTAAAAGAAAAAATGAAAGGTAGAAACGCTTGTCTGTTGGTACATTTCTAACCGAAGTTTGGAATTGTGATCATTTATGGCTGCCAAAAGTGCATTTTTTGTATTTGTTAGTGGGGGAGATAACATGTAATGGTTTTTTGTTGGGTCTGTGTGTTTTTTGAAGGCAGTATAATACAAAAGACAACACATCCTTTATTTTTAGATGTTTTGCATCAGAAAATGACAGAGACTTGTGCTACAGCTCATATCGGCGGTGTGAATATTGTTCTCCTCGAAGGCATCACTCCAAATATTCAGTAAGTTGGGTGTTTAACTTAAGGTGTTTAAAACGAAGAGTAAGACTGTTACAACTGTAGTCCCGCCATCTTTATTTGAAAAGGGCAGTTTAATGTAACATACAGCCTCGCCAACAAAGAATTCATACTAAAGGACGTTAAGTATTTTAATAAGCATTCTTTACATGTAAACAGCAAAGATAATTACCTTTAGAAGGACTCCCTGGAAATCTCACGTGAGCCAGCACTTGAGCTGGCCAACGGTAAGTATCTCTGCATGCGCACAACCATGCAGTCCGTCAAACGCATCTCCTCCAACGCAGACCGCTGGTGGGCAGGGAAACCATCCGAATGAATCTCTCCATTAATAAAATTGTTTTATGTCTGAATTTAGAATTTTTATCATTTTCCTTTGTATTTTTATTTTCACTATTCTGTGTAATTTTTTTCCCCTCAGGATTAACACCCAACTACCACTACTTGATAAGCTGCTTTATCACCTTCACTTGATGGACTTGTAGTGTTTAGCAGGGTAACTGTGTCATGTAAAGAGAGTTTTGTAGTGGATTATCTGTTTAAAAAAAAATCTAAAACACAAGTCCATCATAAATCTGTTTTTCTAACATATTATCATGTTTGTTATTGGCATCTAATTCCAATTTTGCCATATTCACTTAATCTGCTGCGGAATGCTGTTTAACCATCAATACGACAACTTTATTATTCACAAAGTCTGTGCCATCAAAGCTACTTTGCAAAATTGCAGGTTTCCCAATATTGTCCATGTTTTGGCACCATGAATTGTGTTGTAAGTATATCTAAATTGTGCCCACATATTGCTGTAATCTGGCCTCTTGTCGGCAATCTAAATTCAATACATTGTACTGTCTGATTTTCCTGGCACTGTTCGATTTCTTTGTTCACTAGTAATAATATTCTGTACACCCCGATCTCCGCTTGTCGTATTGGTGGGTAACAGTAAATAACACACTTCTCTTGCATGAATATTTATTCTCTATTTGGTTTCTTTGTTTTCTTTGCTTTCTCTTCCCTTTCAAACGTCATCTTTAGACTGGAGGATTTCCCTACATCTCCAACAAGCACGGCCAAACAAGAGTTTCTGTATGTCCTGATATCATATATATTCAGTGGTTGTGGTATCGTGATGTCTTGCGAGAAGCTGTTGAATTTTGTATTATTTCATTGTTCGGTGTTGGTCCTGTTTTTTTTTGGGGTCCGATTGAATAAATACAGGTTGTAAGCTTAGCGTAAATTAAAAGCAACCATTTAATAGAAATTTAAAATACATTACCTTGACAAACAGAAGCAGCAAAAGGAATGAACACATTTGTCTTTATTTTGTAGCATTTCTGTTTATGAATGTGCTTGTGGATTAGATCCATAACAATTTAAGTAGCATTTCAGAATGTCTTCAAGGAGGTGAGCTAATATATCATGGTCCAGAGATAATACTGTCCTACAGTCCTCCATAGTAAAAATATTTACCTCTCTCTCCAGTAATAGTTGATCTAGTAGGACCCCCTATCACAATTGAAACGAGAGGGGTGTCCACATGGTGGTAATGGGCTAATTGATGGTGCCCACTTTGTTGTGGAGGGTTCAACGTAAGTGTCCAGAACCTTACGTGTCAACGATCCCATGACACTTATTGTGACTCTCTTAAGTAATCCTGTATTGAACATTCACACTTTCCCTTCCCTCTTCGTTTCTTTACCTTTTGTTGGAAAATCAATAAAGATTGACTTAAAAATAAGTCAATAGGTCAGCAAGATTTCGTCAACAGTCTCCTTAGCTGTTGAACCATGCATTATACCGGGCCAACTTGGCCGTTTCTACTGAGAAACTTGCCAATTTTTACCTTTCATAAAGTGAAGTGAAACGGTTGAAACCGCAACTAAATGCTACCTTTAGGAAATAACCCCAAATCTACACAGCTACTATACAAAAATAAGAATATACGCTAAAAAATTAAGTGGAAAAAATGGCTGCAAGCAAAATCAAAGAGTCAAATTGCCGAGACCAGGCACAGAGGAGATGGTCGTTCAATGAGATGTGTAGAAGTGAAGGTGCTGGGTAAAAATCCATGGGTTTTCAGGTCAGCGCTTCAGTAACTCGGTTATAATTAGAAGTAGGTTAATTACTTCCTTGCTGTAGTTCTGGCTGCCTGGTTTAATGGTTGCCGTCTTCTATCTTGCCTCAATGCTCAACATCTGAGCATCAGATCTATGACAATTCCTAGGCGTCACGAGTGCATATTCTGAAACCTGTTCTGGTTTGTAGCATACGTAGGAGCAGCCTTCCTTTGTTGTACATGTTAGGAGCAGCTCTATCAATCTATCCATCCATCCTTCTGTCCATCATATGGGCCAACATATTTTGTATCCTACACATTATGCTAAGAACCCTACGTGCTTAGATGTATCCACATTCTTGTGCCCAAGATGATTAAAAGTTTATTGCCAAGGTGTTTTTTATGTAGCAGAAAATATATTCAGCTGTCATTTCATGAAAAGCAGCAGTTCCGGGGCTTACTCAGTTTTCTTATGGGTGCCGCTAATGGGGCTGGTAATGTGTTTCCTATAACAAGCCAATGGTAAGAATTAATTCCATATGTGATTAAGTAGCTGCGTATGTAGCACACGGTTTAATAGTGTTCATGTATTATTTGCAATAAATCCTTTATTATTATTCATTCTCTGCTGCAAGCCAAAGTATAAATTGTATCGCTCTATGTGTTGCAAGTTATTACATTATTCTGTGTTAAGAACGCATGTATGCAGACATGGCTGTTTAAAGCATGCATCTGGGCTTTTGTCACTTAAATATTGGTTCAAGGGCATGCATGGATAATCCTACATTGCAATAAGCTCTGAATGAATTGTATTTATCCAGGACTGTGGTAAAATGCAGCATCGCCAAATCTCAAGCTCTCTACAGTGCCCAAAGGGGTCTGAAAACCAGCAATGCCGCCGTATTCAAAGTTGGCGCGATCAGTATAAACATACCGCAGCACCCAGCCACGCTGCACAGCATGATGGTACGCAGCTCACATCAGCTTTCCAAGCAGATCTCTGACCTCATCCGACAGCCGTCTACAGTGTGAGTACCACTCAGAGGCAAAAAAAACAAGTGTTCTCTGTGTAATGGAGTGCTGACTGTATCAGTTTGGGGTTTTAAACCCTTTTTATATACCCTACTGATGTTGCCTTCCATATTTCATTATCTATTCTCTATTTATTCCCACTAAAGAAACAGAGCATAAATAATGTGCTTGGTTTTATCACATTTTCTTCAATAAATTGTCTTTATGTGCAGACCTGGAGGCAGCCATTGTAGAAATCCTTTTCTCCGTAGACTTTTATCTTTAGGCTGTGTCTGAATGTGTGATTAAGACTGAGACATTCTATTGTTTAAGGCAGTATGATGGGGATTCGGGGTGTTTGTTGCAGAGATAAAATAGAACAAATACACATGGCCAATATGCAACTGCTTGAAAACATTATGAGCAAAACAGGAATAGTTTTAAAACTAACCACCACAATACTTAAACATAAACAACGTATATCAAACACTCGTAACGTAAAAATATATGGGAAGGTCTCCTTTAACAGGCTTGTCGTGGAATGTAAGTATAATTATATCTGCATTAAGGTTTTACCTTTGTGTCGGACCAAGAAAATAAGTCTCTCTATCGTTATCTGTTCCCTAACAGGGTACCGCCTCCTCGAGAGGACATTGCAACTCCACTTCTTTCAGAAAAGACCCCATCAAGTGTGAACCACACTCCTATTGAAACCAATGAATTCCCGCAGCTTCCAGAAGGTTTAGAAAAGAAACCCATTGTGTTGAAGTTCAGTGCCATGTTAGATGGTATTGCCATTGGAGCCGCCCTACTGCCTTCTTTGAAAGCAGAGTACAAGATGGGAAGGATGAGAAGCCATGGAATGACTGGTAAGAACATGCAACCATACACGGTATCCGATCATTATTGCCATGTCTTATTGTATTGAAGTGTGTGATGTATTTTCAACATTTTGATTGACAGTGACGCTTAGGTTTTCCTTATTTATTCAGTATATGAACTTTGTTGCAGGTGCCCAGACAAGGTTTACCTTCGAGCTACCAAACCATAGGCTACGTTTTACTTCAAAGGTCTCCTCAACAGACACATCAACAATTCCCCCGTCCGCCAGCCTTAACCTCCCTCCAGTCACCATGTCTGGGAAGTACATTATGGAAGAGCATGACAACTGCTCTGACCAGGCATGGAGCATGGACGACCTACTAGCAAAGCAGGGTTATTATCTGCAAGGAAACTACTTACGCTGCGTGGCTGAGGTAAAACACGTGTGCACCATCTGCAAAACTGTAAACTCTTAGAGACTGATGAGCTTCATGTCTGACTCCCTGTCCCTCTGCTCACTTATTACATCAGAAATGTAAATGCTATGTAGCCAATACTGATGTAAAAGAATATAACTGATGTAAAAGAATATAAAATATAAGCAATATTAACTAAAGGAATATTAATATTTAAGTTAGTTCCCTGTGGTAGGCCTGAGTGCTAAGAGTAGAAGCTGGTACTCAAAACCGGTCATTGCAACGTAGTTAAGTGTTATCAGTAAGACCTCCAAACCTCAGAAGTGTTCTGGAAACTAGTGAACTGGTTGACCTTGTTTTTCCTAAACAAGAGAGTGGAGTGTTTAAATTTAAGAATTATTTGATCGATGGCTGTATTTGTGACAGTCAGTCTAATGAATTGGGTTCAATCTACGTTGGTGTACTTATGAAGTACGAAATTGTACAATTAGAAACTCATAGCAACGTGAGAAAGGGGGTTATAAAATTAAAATGACAGAGGTTTATGTATTAAAAGTAACACTGGTACGGCTCAAAGTGGTTTGATCACTTTTGCAGCTAATAGAATGTCCCAATCAGCTGACTTATTTCACTGGTGTGTATAGTGTTCTTCAGACTTTGTTCATAACTCTTACTGAAACTGACAGACAGAGGTCTGACTGTCCTCTAAAAAAAACCAACATTGAATAAACAGAAAAAAAACCAAATCTCAAATATTTGATCTCCTTTTCAGGTTGGGTCTTTTGAGCACAATCTAACCACTGATCTGCTCAACCATCTGGTGTTTGTACAGAAGGTCTTCATGAAAGAGGTCAATGAAGTTATCCAGAAAGTCTCAGGTTGGCCTGTTTTTGTTATGCTTCTGAATGTCCCTTATTTATCCCTTCTTTACTGTTAGCTTACCTAAATGATCTAGTTTATAATTTGAGGATTGTCCTCAAGCATCTCACGAATTCTCAATAGTCTTCCATTGTTCCATGAGTTTAATTTCACGCAAACATTGGCTTCAGAATTTTAGAAGAGGAACTCCCCACTGTGAAGTTGGCTTTGAACAGTTATGCTTATGCTTCGTGTTGTATTAGCCATGTGTTGGATTACATTTGCACATCTAGAGTATATTGCTTGAAGCAGGTTTTAACCCCTTAAGGGAAATGATAGTCCATGATAGAAGTTATTAACTTGGTAACTTGATTTGTAATGTAAATGTAACTGTACTTGTATTGTGTGAAGGTGCATGGCTGCCATGTTTTACATGTATAGCCAACCTTTTATGTCCGATTACATTGTGCTAGTAGACCAGCACTTGAGGAACTTTGTCAACCACGTACTCGGTTTACTTTACTTTCCTTTTTTTGAGGTTGGTTCAGTTGTAATCCTGTGGTTTAGGATATTTTATGGAACTGTGTTAACTTCTGTTTTGTGTTTTTTTAATTTTTTTATGATAAGGTGGGGAGCAACCAATTCCTCTTTGGAATGAACACGATGGTGCAACCGATGGAGATAAACCGAAGATCCTTCTTTACTCATTAAGCTTGAGATTTAAGGTGGGTGGGTGTACTGAATTATGTATACCTGCCGTCCTGTCAACGTTTCTACATTACATTTTATTTATAGAGTGTTAAAAAAGGGAGGTAACTAACAAGTGCATTGTAGCTTTTTTTCTGCTACATTTAACAAATATATTTTTAGAATCCTTGCTGATATCTACTGGAAACAATTACCAATCTGACTTGCCTTATTATACTTTCCAGGGGATCCAAGTTACTGCTACCACTCCATCCATGAGGGCCGTGAGGTTCGAGACTGGACTGATAGAACTGGAGTTGTCCAACCGAATTCAGACCAAAGCTGTACCAGGAAGCAGAAGCTATTTAAAACTCTTTGGGAAATGTCAAGTAGATCTGAATTTGGCTCTTGGACAAATCGTGAAACATCAGGTTTGGCAGATTGGAACCATTTGAAACTCATTTGGAAAAAAATGCTGACACGACAGACACCGTGATCTAGAAAAAGTTTGCAGTGACCACCCTGACCATATTGTAATGTCTTCGGAATAAGGTTTCCCATCAATGGCCTTATTGAACATAGAAGCCCTATAAATTCTGGCCGGAATATTCCTGTAATCTAATTTCCTTCAGAGGAATAAACAAATGGCCATATACCACAGCAGATGAATTTGTTGTTCTCTATCAGTTACTTTTGCAACAACATTCGTGGATTCATTGCAGACATATGGGAATACAGAAACAATAAATTTAAAAAATATATATTGTGCCCCTCAAATATATCCAGTCACACAAAGCAAACAAGTAGTGTAAATGGGAGATGGGCCCATGTTTTGGGAACACTATCTGTATAGGCATTCATATATATATATATATATATATATATATATATATATATTGTTAACATCAACCTGTAGTGTAGCATGATTCCATAAAGTTTTTCTCTACTTTTTTTTCTTTTTTTCTGTTGACATATAGGTTTATGAGGAGGCTGGGTCTGATTTCCACCAGGTTGCTTATTTTAAAACTCGAATTGGCTTGCGTAATGCCTTCCAGGAGGAAATTGGTGGCTCTTGTGGCAGGGAGGCAGTTCTCATTACTCTGAGCAGGCCTATTGTCTACGCACAGCCTGTGGCCTTTGATAGAGGTAAGAGCAGCTGTGTTTCTATTCCTGTTCACGTTCCACGCTGGAAGCTGCAATCGGTTTTGTTGATGCCTCCCACTTGTTAGAGAAAAGCATACATTTACATTAAGAAATCAAAATCAGCACCCGATTTTACCCCTTAATGACAAAGCCAGTACATGTACGGGCTCAAAATTGTTTTCAATGGGTCTAGGGACTGCCCATTGTCCTTAAGGGGTTAAGTTAATAAGTGTGTTCTTTTTGGATCCATTCTTCTAACCCGCTTTGTACCTTTTCACATTATGTGCCAACCCCTGACTTTTTCCATCACGAAAAAAAACGGAATCCATTTGCTTTGAGCAGTTGTCCGGTGCAGTGGGGATTGCGTCTCCACATATCATGTACACGTAGAGGAACCAGAGGAAGCTACAAGGACATCTTATTACCAGAATGCAAATGAAAATCCCAGTGATCTGTCCATTTTCTTACGTACTTTGAACCTCTATTTCTGTATGCTTAATGCAGTCTGCAGTGTTGATCATTAAGGGTCACAACTATTGTGTGTGTGAAAGCCTGTGCAGTTGGCAAATATTTGTCTTCCCAAACACCACTATTCATTGTGATGGTTACTCCTTTTTTCTTTAGCTGTGCTTTTTTGGCTGAATTACAAGGCGGCTTACGATAACTGGAATGAGCAGAGACTGGCGTTAAACAAGGATATCCACGTGGCTACAAAGGAAGTGGTGGACATGCTTCCTGGAATCCAGCAGACATCTGCCCAGGCCCTTGGGACACTATTCCTACAGCTCACAGTGAACGATCTGGGCATTTGTTTGCCAATAACCAACACATTACAGGTACTAGTCTTTGCGTATATTTAATTTACAGTGCAATGTGTGTAGATGTGTGGAGAATAACAGAAAAATACAAATATGCAAATATATAGACCATGATGTAAGTGTAGGCGGTAAGGGAAGAAACGTACCGCTTTCCGAGTCAACACTTTATTGGCATAAATTGGCATGTGTATGTATAATATGCAGCCTAGGGTCCCTCTGTGAGGCAATCTGTGTTTAATTGTAAACCTTCCTTATATGGGGAAAATAAGCATGAAATAAGCAGAATGTAAGTCAGATCCAGAAAGACCTACAACATCCACCTCGATGGCCTATTGTCTACTCTAGGGGCATTTCTCAATCACTCCATAACTGGGAAGAGCTACATGCATCATATAAATATACATTTTTTTCCCCAGAGAATACCGGCAAAATATTCTCTGCTTCTAATATCATTTGTTTGTCCCAAAACATTTGGGACTGCTTATAGGTGCTTTATTATTTATTTATTTATTAATTTTCTGTGTTTCCAGGCAAATCACACAGCGGATTTCGATACCGGTTCTGCGTTGGTACTGACCATTGAGAGCACCCTGATCACCGCCTGCTCTTCTGAGTCTCTAGTGAGCAAAGGACACTTTAAAAACTTCTGCATCCGCTTTGCCGATGGATTTGAAACATCCTGGGATGACTGGAAACCTGAAGTGAGAGCAGATCTCGTCATGAATGCCTGTAAATATACTCCTTTTTTTCTGTAAATATGCTTACATGCACATTGATCAAAATCGTGTTGCTTCTTCTTTCCATATACATGCAGTGAAAATTAACCAGACAATTCCAGGTTCTGCTACTAAGAAAACCTCTTGGGTTCTTTAATGGCATTAAAAGACCATATTGGATAAAAGCCTATATTCATTCACTATTAGTATATTTGTTGTTTCAGGTGTGGTTCCAGATGGAACGTACGAAGTATGTTCAAGAACTACAGGTCCGGCTGCTGCTGGTAAGAGGCATAACGTATGGCATGTAAAAACCAATGCAGTTTGTAATGCGCGACCCATTCCCATATATGCATGTTTTTACGTGTTGGTGTTTTTGTTTTTTATAATTAGAAAGCAGCAGTGCAGGGACCTGGACACTTAACGTGCTATGGAAGATGTGTGGTATCGATGTACACATGGACCCAAATATTGGAAAGAGGCTTAATGCCCTTGGCAATACTCTTACAACCCTGACCGGAGAAGAAGATACTGATGACATAGCTGACTTGAACTCTGTAAACATGGCTGACCTTTCAGATGAGGATGAAGTTGACAGCATGTCTCCTACAGTCCACACTGTAAGCTTCTTTCCACATAGTTTCTCTCATCAATGTGACGGTTCCTCGTCCTTTCAGCGTTGTGCTGGGGGCCAGTACTTGCTTGTGTGCTCAGGACAGCCAGCCGGGCAAGGGATGATCAATTACATTATATCCTTAAGAGCCGGAGAGTTAGGCCTTGTACGGAGGTGGATGACATGCGTAAAACCTCTGCTCACATGAAAATCTTACCTCGGGCCCCTAACTTCCTAGATTTGTATTCTTCACATGAAATCAGCAGTGCCTCCAGCAATACGTTTGTGTTCATCTTATTCCCCGGCTTTCGTTTCTCTGCTGAAATATGGCATCAGCTGTTCCAGCTGTTAGTTTGAATCAAAAGTACTCCTATTTGTATGACCTAGTAAGAAAACAATATATCGACAGATATATAATTAAATAGTATTTAAGAGAACAAAAAAGAAAATATTTTGGTTATCAATATTTCTTAGTGTCTGCCAATTCTGTTTGAATTTTGTGGTCTTGGGCACTTTGTGGCTCTGTCAAGTTCGTAACATAGAGTTCCTGATTTGTTTCTACAGGGTAAAAATATAAAAATGGCAATTAGCAATTCATAGCAGATGTGCCAACTGAAATTCAAACAGAATTAAACTGAGCTTTCATTTTAGGCTATTGCGGCAAGATCGTTCTTACAATATGCATTGATGTTAGGAAGAGGAGAGGAATGAAGCATTTTGAGTTAGAACAGTGCCTTGTCAAGCAGTGTGCGCATGTAAATTGGCAAGACAGAATATAACTTACCCTGTATGCCTGTATTTAGACCCCCCGTGTCATTATAACTGTGCTCTATCAGTACAAAGGGATCCGGTTTTGGGAAGTTTCTGTTGTTTTTGTTAACAAATGTCTTTTGCACATGTGACTGTTAACTGAAAATGTCTAACTATCTAGAGTAAATCTGGTTAGTTGTAGTTCTAACATTAATGTTTGCCGTTTAGAATTCAGAAGGAGGTTGGGTTAATGGAGAAGGCTTCAAGCTTACCCTTGGTCAGAGACTTGTAAATCACCTACTTGGTCTGAAAACCCAACGCCAGCGTTACTCAGTCCCCGCAGAGTATCTTGCTGGTTCAGAAATGTCTGATTCTCCTGGTTCTATCAGGTCACATTCGACCGCAAGCAGGTCTCGCTCATGGGCAAATGTATGTAAAATCCAAGAGTCTCCAAATCTAATCTCTTCAGATCACTCCTCAATGTTCAGGGAAATCAAATTGATACTAATCTGTGATTGTTGCATGCTGGACTCACGGGGAGATCAGTTGGTTCCAATGTAATTACTTTAATTAGAAGAACCGTATCGCTCGCATGCTAACTTGACATTTCCATTAAGGAGACCATAGACTACCGGCGGCCGGGACAGCTTGGGAGTCAGAGTTCGGACCCAAGAGGAAGGAAATTTGGGAAACGCTTGGTTGATATCAGGGAACTCAATGAGCAAGCCAAAGTGATTGATGATCTCAAGTAAGTCTTAATAAGGTTACTTTTTAGAAGAAAAAAAGTAAAGCTTTTCATTGAACCCTCATTAGCAGCCACTATGTATGTTTATTTAATTTCCGGTTGGGTATATAATTCGTATGGTATGCAGGCTGGAAATCACCTGTTCTTGGACCCTTTTCAATTATTAAAGGATGCATGTTTCAGACAGACCATGGAGTTATTTCATATTCATTTTTAAAGGAAACTTGGCGCAAGCGAGGGAACCATTAATCAGGAAATTCAGCGTTATCAACACCTTGAGTCCGTGGCCGTGAATGACATTCGCAGGGACGTCCGTAAAAAGCTGCGTAGGTCAAGCATGAGGGTAAGTGCGGCTTACTGGAAACACAACAAGTAAACCCTGTGATGAATTTTATTTCCCTCATGGTGCTTTTGTTTTTATAGGCAGCCTCTTTGAAGGATAAATGGGGCCTTGGATACAAACCAAGTTACAACCGTTCCAAAAGTATTACCGCCTCAGGCAGACCACCTCTGAAAAGATCAGAGAGAGCCAGGTACTGAGCAATTTTAGTATACACAGCTCTCCAAGTCATTTAATGTGACCAAACATTTACTGCTTCTAATGCCATGAAATACTGCAAGTAATGGAACAATTTGTGACCAAGCTGTCAATATCCAAAAAACTGCTATCAATCTGATGGAGCATTAAAGACTTCCTCTAGCGCTCATCTTCTCGACTCCTTAGAGAATTAAAGTACCTTGTATGTTTATTATAAGCCTGCAATATATATGTATATATATATATATACATACATTATATTGTATTGTAAGACATTGCAGACATTGTAAATGGTTTCCCTCACTGGCTCCTTATGTCGTAATATTACATATTCCATTTTTTACTCTTTCATGTGGATCTTTATTTCCCTATAGTGTGAGATATGGCTCTAATGAGTAAATCAGTTAATATAATGTGGAAATATATAGACGTGCTGTTTTGGTCAGTAAAACCAGTATTACTGGCCTTCAGATTAGAATAGATTTTGTAAATCTGTGTAATTAACCAATGTTTTTATTGTTCCGCGTGCAGTTCGAGGTTGGATGGTGAAGAACTTCCTGAAATACGTATTGAAGCGGCTTCACCTGCAGGGCCCAGAGTGACTTTCAATATTCAAGACAGTGTAAGCGTGTGATAAGTTTACATCCTCTGAATGTTAATATATCCCTCTCCATTTATGTGCATAAATTCAGCTGGTAGTGGCAGCATAGTCTATAAACCCTTATATCATGACACCCTTACATTGCAGCCAGGCTCCTGAATAAGCCTCCCATGGCACTTGATAGCAGATAAGGATAAATTGGTTTAGTGTTTGTTTTTTATTGTTATAAAATCTTTAACATATTTCATTTTTGATGCAAATGTGTGGTAAATAATGTGCACTTAGTATTACTATTATTTTATACTGATATAATGCCAATGAGTTGCCCAGTCCTGTACAGTGAGTGGTATATAAGCAGAGGCAGAAGGCTTGCATATCTCTGGTTAGCAGGACTTCATTTTTACCTACCGTGATAAATACACATTAAGTATATTTTTATTAAAAAAATATATATATTTATAAAATTACTTGTGGAACTCATCACGGATGTAATACACCATAGTAGGCTGTGGATGTGCTGTTTTTATTTTATTTTCTAGGCATATTTTATTTCTTATTTGTTTGTTGGTTCCTATCCAAAAACAATTATTTCTTTGTTTTTTCCCTTTTCACTAAATGAAGTTGAATAGGACAGTTTTAGGATTAAATCGTCACTCTGGCTGTTCTTGGGAGGAAGGGTACTTTCAGGTATTTGTAATTTTGCAAGCTGTGCTGTCAGTCTATCTCTAGCGTCATGGTGAAATGAATTTCCTTTCTTATTCTGAGCTGTAACTTACACGGAATGTATATCAACTGATTTTACAAAATGCTAGTGGAAATCCTAGGGATAGCTAGAGTTGGGTGAACTGGGACATCCTACCCAGAGCTTAGCCTGCCTTGAGGAGGTAGTGTGCGGGTCTAGCGTGGGACGTGGCAAGGGACAATATGGCGAGCGATTGAGAGACAGAAGGCCCTTGAATACAGTCTCCCACTTCAATTCATTAAATTCACCATGAAGCTTCCATAATACCTGGCCTATTAGGTGGTCTTCTGTCTTGGCTGTTAAACTACGTGGCAGAATCTGCCCTTTTACCAAAAAAAAAAGCATTAGTAGAATATTACAATTGTCCCTGTCATATACCACAGCGAGTCAGTGTTCCCAGGTTGCATTGATAACCCTATTGGAATATAATGCTGTAAATCTTAAACTGGGGACTAATCTGTAAATGATTCACCTTCAGTGGTTGTTGACTAGTTTGAGTTCCACTGCTTCCATATAAATCATCTTTTGAGGATCCGCACAGTGAATGTTTGGCCCTTGGAGACTAGACGTACGCATGTGCTATATACGTAGGTTAGTTTAGCAGGTAAATGGGGTAACGTTAGCTCACAGGTTGCTGTACATTTTGCTGTACACTTTCGCATGCACTATTACCTAACTGTTGTGTTCTGGTTTCCAGGTGGTCCCGCTAAGTCTTTTATTTAATGCTACATCTTTGATTCTATTTGGTGGCTGGAATCATTGTTACTGTCTCATATTAATTCACTACATCACATTCATAACCATTGTCTGTCTCAAAAATAACAGAAATCCATTCTGCTTTTTCAATGCATTGTACATATTGTTAATTCTTTTCTGTGTTCATCAGTGAAAATGGCTGGCCAAAACCAACCAAAAAATGGATAACGGTTTTCCCCTTTGTTTTCATGCTTTTTTTTTTCTTCCTTTTTGAAACAGTTTCCGGAGGAGGCAGATGGTGATCTTTTGTCAGTTACCATTGATGGTCCATCCCATTACTCACCCATTAGTGAAGGTTCCCATTCTGTGTTCAGCACCCCTAACACACCCCGAGTCTTATCACCAAGCATTCCCTTCCAGACTGAAGAGGGGAAAAGAGAAGACAGTTCCTCCTCATCCTCAGATGATTCCGAGAAGGAGGAAGAGCCTGACAGAGAAAAACTGTTTTATTATCGGAAAGCCCCGTAAGTATTCTGGTCTCCTTCTCCTACAGACAACCTATATAGTGATATTTTTAAACCTTAAAAAAAATATTTTCCTTGTGATTTCTGTTACTAGAATTTACTTACTCGTATGTAAGTAAATATGTATTTACACGGTTCTGAATATCGATGGCTGTCTTTTCTAACCACTTAGAATGTTCTACTCTCCAAGACTCTTCAAGTCCCGCACTTAGAATGTAAATCATATGTAAATCATATAAAATATCATTTTATTGAATAAAGTGCCCAAGAATCCAGACCTAGGATTACTTTTTACTAGTACCTGTCTCAAAATTGTTAAGAATATCTAAGTTGTACCTGAGATATAGAATGAGAGCAATAACTCTTTTCTCAGGCAGAGCACCCGGAAGAAATCTTCAGGTTTTGCAGCGGTCCATCAACTCTTCACCGAACGTTGGCCTACAACACCAAATCGGAACGTGTCCAGTGCAACCACGGATCGGAACATCGACTTTGAGCTGGATATTAGAGTGGAGATTGATAGCGGCAAATGTGTTTTACATCCGACAACACTTCAACAAGAACACGAGGATATCAGTTTAAGACGGTACGGTGTCATAGACATAAGGATTTTATTGTATTATTATTATTAATTCATTTTTTATAGCGAGTGGGCCAGCAGATTTTGTATACAAAATTATTAACAATACTCTTTAGGTTTACGGTATACAAAACTTTAGTCATGATTAGGTTTTTGTTACTACTTCAAGCAGCCATACAAACTATACAAAATATGTGAAAAGTTACTATTAGTAAATTTTGATTTTTATTTTTTGAAACAGGACCTATGACAGAAGTTCTCGAAGCCTTGATCAGGACTCTCCATCTAAAAAGAAAAAATTCCAAACTAATTATGCCTCTACTAGTCACTTGCTAGCTGGGAAAAAGGTGCCGTCATCACTACAAACCAAAGCAAGTGACTTGGAGACAACAGTGTTTTATATTCCCGGGGTTGATGTAAAGGTACGTCTTCCCCCCCCCCTTAAATAGTGTGTGTGGGTGTGTGTGTGTGTATATATATATACTATTATACTATAGTATAGTATAATAGTATATATATACACACACCCAGTATAATTATAATATAATTATAATTATACACCCAGTATAATTATACTATTATAAATTATATATATATACACACACTATTTATAATGATAAATAGTTTTTGCTTATGAAACTGAATTAAAGTCAATAATTAGGCAGTGTTTTTTGTATTCATCTCTTATTTTTAATAGGCATTAATAAATTGTACATTTACTTTTAGTTTTTTTGGCTTTTTTGATTTGCTCTACTTTAAATAAACCTTTACCTGTAAGGACACATACATTTGTAACAATATTCATGTGTTTTCGGATGCAGCTACACTACAACTCCAAAACATTAAAGACTGAGTCGCCGAATGCCTCAAGGGGATCTTCTCTGCCAAGGACGCTTTCAAAAGAGTCCAAGCTGTATGGTATGAAAGACACGGCTACATCTCCTACCTATAGCACTGTCCACAGCAAGACTAACACCTTGTTACCTCCCCAGTCCCCTCCTTTCCCTTCAGGTACTTACTCTTTCCTGACAACTAATTGTTTCCCTTTCTTCTGTCCCTTTGTACTATGCTTAGTTACTTCTATGTCCCATCTTCCCCAATAACTAATTGAGTCTAACCAGCTACTCCCTGTTCGCATGAATACACACCACCAACATTCCATCAATGTGCATTTTCCTTACTATAATCCATTTGGAATATTAAATCAGCATAGTGATGATGTCATACTTCCACGGTGGAAAAACATTTTCATTCTAAACAATAAAAGTGTAATATTTTCTTAGCCATGATAAATGGTGTGACATTTCTATCTTGGAGTGGCAAGTTGTAGTTACTTTTAATTTTTTTATATTTTATAAGTATTTTGGTTTAAAGGCAATATTAAAATGTGCAAAGAATGGGTGTCATGCCTCTGTAAATGTAGGAATATGTTTGCTTTTCCAGCCAAAGGAAAGGGAAGCGTTAAAACGGCTAAATTATATGCCTGGGTAGCTCTACAGTCGCTGCCTGAAGAGATGGTCATTAGCCCAAACCTGCTTGACTTCTTGGAGAAGGCCCTGGAAACCATTCCAATCACGCCTATTGAGAGGAATTATGCAGGTAACGTTCCTTCCTCCATCGCTTTATTGCACAGTACAAAGTCACCGATACATATAGATTGTAGATGATGTCAGTATGAAAGTGCTATCACTTTATATATTGGAAATTATCTCCAAGGCATGCATGCATGAAAAGGTCATCTTTCAGGTAAATCATTTTTTTTTATAAAACCAATATGTTTTTTTGAAAGTGTTTTTAACTTTTAGGTAAATTATTATGATTGTGGATAAGCAACACCAAAGTAAAAAAAAAAGGGAAAGGGGAAGTCCAGATCCGTAACGGCTTATTTAAAGGGACAGTGATGTTAAATTGGGACTAGTATGTGAAATGCTGTGTTGTCCCTGCACCCTATCCTGCATAGAAGCCGTCTCTTGTGCAGGTGGGAATAGAGTTCAGATGGGTTACGTGGACTCATCTGCCAGAGACTATTTACTCAGATGAATATTGTCGTATTGGCCCAGCTTTAGTTGAAGTTGATGCCTTTTCTTGAGTCACCGAAGGAGAAAACGTAAAGTTACATCAGCATTCAGGACCTTGGAGGTCTCTTCGTCAGATCATCAAAAAGAAGAAACTTTGACTAAAAGACCATCTAAGTTAAAGGAGCATAGTGGTCAAACTAACCATTAGCTGTTTTTGTAAGACAGTATTATAACAGTTTGAGATTTGCCATCATGGAGCATGCGCTGAGTGGACTTTGCTTCATGTGTTGCTTTAGGTTTCTTTTGGCTCAAATCTTCATGAAAATCATCTTTATTTCAGAGTATTTTACAGTTTACTGTAATAACCCATCTTAGTTGTTTTCTACTGTAAAGGTTATTCATGAGGTTAGGGGATTACATGGTAACGTGGGAGGGGAAAATTCAAAAAGGTTCACTTTTCTGTCTTTTGAAATGTGTCCAAGCTTTCCATAGTGGAAATTAAACCTATTACGCCGTGTTCATTCCTCCGACATGACGTATAATGTGGAAAACATAGCCTACGAGGCTGCAGCATGTCAGGTTTGGTAGGAATGCACGGCGTGTTTTATTTTTTACATTGTGGCAGGTATTCTGTAGTTCATCACTGTTCTGTGTAATGACTTCTGCCATGACTAACAGATTAAGAGACGGAGACACACCGGTGTACTCGCCAGATTATGTATACTGATGATATACAACGATATACAAACATACTAGAGCAGAACGAAGTTTGTGTGCGATGAACCCAAGTCATCGGTCTCCAGTTGGTCCTTTATTGATGGGGATTAATATATAACGGGCTAACGCGTTTGTAGGCATAAATGCCTCCTTAATTACAGGGAGCTGTCACAGGTTTTGGTACAAAATTAATTCACATAAACTAGTTTTCCTTGACAGTTGGAGTAATTGTAAGGACAAGGGACGACCTTGTATAGAAAGAGAAGTTGGGATGGTGACAACCAGGACTTGTACACATTAAGTGGGTGGCAAATATTACAGATAACCGTGCTTTACGAAGGGTACCGAACTGTGAAATGTCATATCTGGGGAAAAAGTGACAGCCAGTAGTAATTGCATGATTTAAACATGCTCTTCAGGATTTCCGTTCTTGGATTTATGTATTCACCAGTGGCGTTAAGGAGGAGTTTAATGCTTACAGACTTATCCATCAGTCCTTCATATTATGGATCTCCCCAATGTCTTTTGATTTGTTTGGCAGCCATGAGTTCTCAGGATGAGGACATTGCACAGTTTGACTTGCAGGACCCACTAGAAGAGTCGACAACATCATTAGTGTCTTCATCGACATCTGCTTACTCGTCATTCCCGGTCGATGTGGTCGTGTATGTGAGAGTTCAGGTATGCATATACGTGTTTTTACACACATACGTACATGCAAAAGATATTTTGTTTGTTTTCCTAAGTTTTTATTAAAAAAAAACTAAGCATTTTAGCTGAAAATCGAGTATGAATATTTATCATAATTCTTTTCTAGCCCTCCCAGATTAAATTCAGCTGCTTGCCAGTGTCCCGGGTGGAATGCATGCTGAAGCTGCCGTCCTTAGACTTGGTGTTCTCTTCAAACAGAAGTGAGCTGGAAACGCTTGGAGCTGGGCATCCCTGTGATGCTAGTTCTGCTAATCTGTCCATGCCAAGTGGATCAAAAGCAAACATGAACAAACCAGGCATGACAGGTATAGATATATATATATTTAGGATGCTTGCATAAACCATTGTTTACGGTATGCGCCTTCAAGCATGGTGGCCCTTTAATAATTATCCTGTTGTGTGCATTGAACTTGATGCTGGGTACAATACCGGATCACATCAAAGCATCAATGTTTTGGCTGTTTTTACTTGAGCATTATAAAAGACATCGATTTCTTTTATCGCAGGGCCGTCCCCCGGGCTCGGCAGCCCGCTTGGAAGAACAAGACACAGCAGCAGCCAGTCTGACTTAACCAGCTCCAGCAGCAACTCTTCAGGCCTGAGCTTCACAGCGTGCATGTCCGATTTCTCTCTGTATGTGTTCCACCCGTATGGCGCAGGCAAACAGAAATCAGCTGTCTCTGGACTGACTCCTGGCTCGAGTGGATTAGGTACGCGTTATCTTATGGCTCTGCATGTATACAGAGCAATGTCGAACATGTGTTCTTTCTAACTTCGAATGCAGCATTAAAAATATCATCCACGGGGTGAACTGTACAACATCTGCTCAGAAATAATAACAACCAAATACTGCGCCATTCATAGTTTCTTAGGAAATGTCTAGTTGGAGCCTCTAGTCACATGGCCCCAAAAAATATATTGTTATGAATATTTGTTGCAATAGTGTGGGTGGAATTTTGCAAAATGGATAGTTATTTTCTGGTTTGATTTTGATACATTCCTTTGCTTTTGGAACATTCTGTAAGTCAGATGCAGTCTATATGGGCTTTTCTGTTCTATATACCGATTACATTCTGTAGAACTAAAAGGTACAGTTATGCATAGGCAACAACATTTTAGTTTTAGATTGGCTTAAAGTAGGACTAGCGCTCCAATATTTTTTGGCCCATGATGTACTAAGAAGTAAAACAAAGTTTTATGTTAGCGTGTGTATAGGCATTTTTTTGTTTGTTTTTTAAATGCTTTTAAGCTTGGAAGTGCTGTTTACGATGTAAAGTGTCTTGGCTTATAGGTCAAGTGGATGAAGAGCCTACATCGGTGACAGGTCGTAAAGATTCCCTTAGTATTAATCTGGAATTTGTAAAAGTCAGTTTGTCTAGAATGAGGCGTTCTGGAGGAGCTTCCTTCTTTGAAGGAGTCTCTGCTAACAAAGGAGCAAGCAAAATGGATACCACTTTGATCAACATCTCTGGTAGGACTCGGCTAAAGACCTTTTTTTCCCCTTTCACGTGACTTTTCATAACCTTTGTCTCTACTGTGATTTATTCTTGTAGCTGTGTGTGATATCGGCTCTGCATCCTTCAAATATGACATGCGACGCCTTAGTGAAATTTTGGCCTTTCCAAGGGCATGGTATAGGAGAAGCATCGCTAGACGTCTCTTCCTTGGGGATCAGACCATCAACTTACCAGGTGGGCTGTAGAAGAGAATTTGTTCTTGTATTTCTGTAGGCCATGCACGGAGCTGACACACCACTCGCTTTCATATCCAAGCTATGCAGATAGTGAATATAAATTGAAATCATCTATTGTTAGCATTCATATGGTTGGTAAGATTTTCTCTGAATAACCTTTAAACTACATCTGCAATTCATGCACACTTGTCTATATGTGTTTGTGTTGCAATGTAATATCTCTGAAAAGATATGTAAAGTGTAAACTTGACCTTTTGGTACTGCAGCATCGGGTCCGGGGACTCCTGATTCCATAGAAGGGGTAAACCAACACCTTTCGCCTGAATCGTCACGCAAGGCTTATTGTAGGACTTGGGAGCAGCCCAGCCAGTCCAGCTCATTCTCCCACATGGCGCAGTCTCCCGGTGTTTTTAATGAACATGCGCCGGGCAGCAGCATGTCTCCAGGAACAGCCACCCACTCCTTGAAGTCTCCAGCTGCGACAAGATCAAGGAGCGTTTCTGACTCTTCTGTGCCTCGGAGAGGTATATATTATTATTATTATTATTATTGTTATAAGGAAAACTTAAGAAAAATGTTGTGTTATATGGGAGGGTTACATTATCATTCATGTGTGTATAAAATATAAAGCTTCATTCTCTAAATAGCACCCGCTATGCCCATCATTTCTTTCTAATGTTGGACTTACATGTAATATTTGTCTATGTTGCAGATTCTGTCACCAAGCCTGCAATGCCATCATTCAACAAAGCCAGTAAAACTTCCAGCCAGCAGGCATCCCCATGGGAAACATTGGTTGTATTTGCAATTAATTTGAAACAACTTAATGTACAGATGAACATGAGCAATGTTATGGGAAATACTACGTAAGTTGTATGTTCTTAAAGTGAGTAACATATAGTGTGTGTGAGGCACAAGATATAAGATCATACTTTAAATCTATAATTAGGCAGAATATTCCATACCTGATCACATGGTTGTGGAAGCATTGCAAGGGGGTCCTTTCTCTCTGTTATATGTGATGTTTGCACACACAAACGCACTAGACATTGATAACTCAGTACACACAACACGTGCATGCACACATATAAGCAGAGATATATTTATCATGGGTGCTGCCCTAGTACTAACCCAGTGCACAAACTCCAGGACTCGCTTCTGTGGCTGCTATTTTCACTGCCTGGTGCTGGGATAGAACAGAATAGATTGGCACTCCATTGAATGATGTGTGGTTTACGGTAGAGCACACTATGGAGGTTGTGCCAGCTTAGACGCGGCAGCGAATGGGGGGTCAGATTCTCCAACTTGGCATGCTAATAAACTGTCAATTCAAATAATACCTAGCTGGTGGCCATCCTTTTATAAAGACAGACTTGACGAATGCTTATTTGCAGTTAAAATTTAGTCCAAATGTAGGTTACTTATTGAATAATAATACCGTCAAAGAAAAAACAGAATCTTTATGTGACAACTAAAATCCTGTGGCCATGTAATAGACACTCAGTGTATGCATAACAGATACAATGTAAGAGATGGATCTATGTTATTTCCATGAGCTGCTAAATGATTACGACCATATCTGCTAAATTTGGCACATTGCCTGTACCCTTTATGCAGACCCTTAAACACAACGGCAAAATGGTCATGGTCTAAAGTTTGTGCAGAAGGTTTCAACAGTGCTAAAGTCCATAGTTCATTCTGATTTAAAACGATGGTGCCTCACCATACTCCAGACTGTAGAGGAGAGGAAGCAGCCAAGTGGACAGGAATCCATACTTCTTCATCTCAGAAACATCCCAATGACTTATAGACTGTGCCACTGAAATAATTTGCATCCTATTTACTGTAATGGTTAATCTTTTAGCACGGGAGAAGGGGCATAGCAAATCATTTTTTTCTGGGAACGTGTGGCATTTTAATTGTGCTCGTTAAGATGGATCAAAGACTTCATTCTTCTACTTGACAGCCCATTGTTTTTCCAGACATTAGTGAAGCAAGCTTTGTTTTGTTTTAGCTCTTAATACCAAAGTGCGACATTCTAGACCCCAATAAGAAAAAAAAACATCGGCAGCTGATTTACATGACTTTTGAAGTAATTTCAATTCATTCTAACTTATGTCAGGTGGACCACAAGTGGGTTGAAAAGCCAGGGTCGCCTTTCAGTGGGAAGTAACAGAGATCGGGAGATTGGCATGTCCGTTGGTCTGGGGAGATCTCAGCTGGACTCCAGAGGTGGAGTTGTTGGTGGAACTATAGATGTTAACACCTTGGAAATGGTTGGTAAGTTGAAATACTATTCAGGTTTTCACCTTGCGGACGTATTGTATTTTTTAGTTTATATATAAGTGACCTATATTTTTGTTATGTAGCTCATATTTCAGAACACCCCAATCAACAGCCCAGCCACAAAATCCAGATTACAATGGGTTCTACTGAAGCACGTGTTGACTACATGGGATCGAGCATATTAATGGGAATCTTTAGTAATGCCGACCTGAAGCTACAGGATGAGTGGAACGTCAATTTGTACACTCCACTGGATACCAGCATTTCAGACAAAAGGTATGGATAGGTTTGTTCTGTTAGTTTTAGTGGAAGCTTAAAATGCACTTAGGGTGTTCAAAATACATTTAACAAGCTTGTCAAATAGGTAAATATTGTTCAATTATAATTCATATTGTAATACATTCAACTACACTATTTGGACAAAAGTATTGGGACAACTGACCATTACACCAACAGGGACCTTTGTTATCCCCTTCTAAATACATAGACATTAATATTAGTTGGTAGTTGGTGCCCCCCCTTGAAGCTATAACAGCTTCCACTCATCTGGGAAGGCTATAAAATAAGATTTGAGTGTTTCTGTACGAATTTTTGCCCATTCATCCAGTAGAGCATTTGTGAGATCAGGCACTAATGTAGAAGGCCTGGTTCACAATCTCCGTTCCAGTTCATCCCAAAGGTGTTTGATGGGGTTGAGGTCAGGGCTCTGTGTGGGCCAGTCAAGCTCTTCGACACCAAACTCATCCATCCATCTCTTTATGGACAGAAAAACCTAATCTTGTTGAAAGCCTTCCCAAAAGAGGGGGACCAACTACATATTAATGTCTATGTACTTAGAATTCGATGTCATCAAAGTCCCTGTTGGTGTAATGGTGAGGTGTCCCACTACTTTCCATCTAGACTATATTACATATTTGCTAAATCCCAGTTTTCTTTTATACAATTAGTGATCGTTTTTATTTTACCATGCATGCTAATTGTTTAATGCTAAGTGCTGGCTTCCAGATACAATAATTTATAGCCCAACCACCCCACCCCTCGCAGTTTTACTTAACATTGAGATATATTCTATCAGAAAACAGCTGCTTAAACCTCTTTGAACATTTCCATTGCAGTATTGATTTTTTGCAAGCACAGTGTCTGCTGTTTATTGCTGAAACCCCTCAAACTGTTGCATACGTTTATTGTCAATTATCTTGTTCACAGTGTTATTTTTATTCATGGAGATCTCCAGTGGGACATTTTTCAAGTCATGATCTCCAGGTCAACTACACCAGACTTAATTAAAATTGGAATGAAACTGCAAGAATTTTTCACTCAACAGTTCGATACAAGCAAGCGTGCTTTATCTACTTGGGGACCAGTTCCATATATCCCACCAAAGGCAGTGGTCACAAACGTAGAGAAGAACTCTCGTGAGCAATGTATGGGTAAAAGTCAGTCCACATCAAATGAATACGCTCATTTTGTTATATTACAGTGTCTTTATACCACATACATATAGTGTTTTAAAATAGCATTAACTCTTATTGTAGGAGATAAACCATAGGTAGTCACAACCAGTATCTAAACAGCTGCATATGTCCCACAAACCTGAGGCTCAACCATAGAAATCTGGACAACTTAATTTTGCCGGTATCAGAGTTTTATATAAAAGTGGCAAGGTCATGAAACAAGTAGATGAGGATAGCTATCAAAAGAACTTATTCATCAGAATTCTGCAGGTTTCAATGTGTAGCGAAGTGAAGGAATGCAAACTGAATAAACACATTTTTTTCACTCATCCGGTATGATCATTTTTATCATTACAGTGAGGTCATTGTATGAATAGCATGTCACCAGTATGCTCATTTTTACCATTACAGTGAGGTCATTGTATGAATAGTATGTTACAATGGAACATTTTTTCTTTCTTTCTTTCGTACAGTATACTGTGTAATGTGTGTTATGTTTCTTCTGTTAATATTGTTTATATTAGTGCTGGATGCCGCTCACCATCGCCACTGGCCTGGAGTACTCAAGATGATATCAGGATGCCACATATCACTATTTCAGATTCCCTTACCAGAAGATACCGTTCAGTTAGGTGGCTCCATGAGCCTTCATGGAAACCACATGACATTGGCGTGTTTCCATGGTCCCAACTTCCGTTCTAAATCTTGGGCATTGTTCCACTTAGAAGAGCCAAATATTGCCTTTTGGACTGAAGCACAAAAAATCTGGGAGGAGGGTGAGCTTTTTGTTTTTACAAGCTGAGGTTTACATGTAAAAGTGTATATTCTACAACTGGATCAGGGTATCATTAACTCCATGAAAAAAAACAAACCATGAGCTTCTGCTAATAAAGCAAGAAAATTGATCAGACCTTTTAAGTGAAGAATGCTATGGCAGACTGTTTATTCAGAAGTCTCACATGTGACTCTAATATACGGAGAGAAAAACTTTGCACAATGTGCCTACTTTTCTGCACTTTTTGATGACATCACAACATGTTCTGTCACATGCAGCAGAAACTCATTGTATTTGGTTCTACACTGTCAAGGCTTTGATGGTTTTGTCTGTGTTTTTTGTCTGGTTGCTTCTCTCTGTGTTTGTCTTGGAAACTTTCTGTGTCCTTTCCTGTCTCACAAACTCTAAGCTTTTCTTCATTATTTGTGTGCCTCTCTCTTTCTGTAGGCAGAAAGCGTCTCACTACTGATCTCTCAAAAGAGAGAGAGGGAGAGAGAAAGAGAGCTCAGTGTGTTTACAATGAGCTTACAGGTGTGTGCTTAAAATTTCCACGTGGCAGCTACACGCATTAAAATACAGTCAATGGAAGTTCCCTTTAATGTTTTCTGGAAAACCTAACATGAGCACAGGTGGTTCTCGCACATTAGCATAGCTGGATTTGCTGTCATATCCAGTAAAGCCATCTGTGTTCATATGAGCAGAGGTAGGCACTGTTGTTTTTGCAGATGAGCTTTGAGAAGCATGCTGTCCATGTGTTGTGATATTTAAATGGCAAAAGATATTGCTGATGGTAGCATTAGAAACCGTGTCCTTCTATTCCAGTATACACAATTCTGGTTTTACACTTTTTGTTCTGTGTCGTGCATTGTTGGCTTATAGTGACTGGATATTATTGATTGCTTGCCTCTGTCAAATCACCTTTTCTGCCTGTGCTGCAGGTTCGAGTGACCACTCTACATACATTGTCCAAACACTCGATTTTCACTTGGGACACAATACAATGGTCACCAAGCCTTGTGGTGCTCTGGAGAGTCCGATGGCCACAATCACCAAAATAACCCGAAGACGCCATGAAAACCCACCGCATGGTGTGGCGAGTGTAAAAGAATGGTTCAACTATGTAACTGCTATGAGGAATGAAGGTTAGTGGCCATCAATTGAAACAGACACTTACCACAAACACTACACTACTCAACAACTACACTACTCAGCACTACACTACACTACTCAGCACTACACTACACTACTCAGCACTACACTACACTACTCAGCACTACACTACACTACTCAAATTCACAATAGGGGCAGGTAACAGTTTCAGCATTAAAAGGATCTCCACAATACTCCACAATACTTTTACCCACACATTTTCTATTTCTAATATTTGGAAAATTCCACTGAAATGAAGTGGCTCTATTTCCATATTTTTCTTTTCACCCTAATATTCCCACAAGACCTCATTGTCTGTTGGAATGTTAAGTGTCTGATTAGCAGGGCAGTTATTTGGTCACCCAAGATACCACTCTTAACTTGCTGGACATGCATACAGGGTACTGATTGTGTCGCTAATGGTATATTTTGTTTGTAGAACTTAACTTGCTTCGAAATGTTGATGCTAATAATCCAGAAAGCAGCACAGCAGTGAAAAACTCGAACTTGTTGAGTGGGTTTCGGGGAGCTTCCAGTTACAATCATGAAACGGAGACCATTTTTGCTTTGCCAAGGATGCAGTTGGACTTCAAATCTATACATGTGCAGGAACCACAAGAACCCACGTTGCAAGGTAAACAGGATTGTTAATCCAATCAAACCCAAAGGATTTATACTTTTTTAGATCCAAGTTGATACATTCATACAATGAAGGAGAGCAGAAATCTGAATAAAGATACTTTTTAGTGGGCATCAGTGAGTATCAGTGAGTCAGTATTCATTATTTTAATGTAAAGATTATTGTATCATTATATGGTACAAGCTTCCCAGCAATACGGAAGTTCATACTGATGATCTCAATTTCATACTTCTATACCAAGATCATATACTTATTAGCCGTGATGTTTTAAGAAGTGTAGACTTGGAGGTTACATGCAACATAGCTCTTACTGGCTCAGACTTCTTCTTCCAAAGTCAGTTGATGGGATTAACATTTTTACTGGTAATTGTGGTCAGTATGATGTCACTAAACCCAGTTTCACTTATCAGTGTCTTATCAGTGTCTCTCTTTCTAATCATAAGCCGATGTTTTTTTTTTTTGCATGTTAGCTAAATCATTTTCTTCTCTTTTAGATGTTGACAGCAAACCGAATGTAGAATGTAGTGTCGTAACAGAGTTCACTGACCATATCTGTGTGACAATGGATGCTGAACTTATTATATTTCTCCATGATCTAGTCTCTGCTTATCTAAAGGAGAAAGAGAAAGGTAAAAAAGTGATTTGTGGTTTGGAAAAGAAGATATGTTATGCATTTGCATTACGTCAAATATGCACTATGTTCCAATGAACCCTGTATTCTAGACACTGTAGTAAAACATCTTGTGTTTCTATCCTGAAGTTATATTTCCACCTCGCGTTTTGATGACCCGCTCTGGACAGAGAAGCCCTGTAATCCAGATTGATAACAGCTCGTCGGAGAAGGAAAAGGAGGAAAACACTAATTACACATATGTGGATTGGCGTGAATTTATGTGCAATACATGGCACCTAGAGCCAACGCTCAGGTATTTATATAAATGTTCTGATTTATGGCTTTTGACTTAAATGATTTCTTCCTATCATAATATCAAATCAGTATAGTGTATATGTCGCATCCGATTTTCTTTAGTAAAGATATTCTTCGGAAGAACTGTCAATATTATGCCAGCTGCTTTATGGTTAACTTTCATATTTCAAATTTAGTGTTAATATATGGGTCATGCATTACAAAAGGTAAAGCGATGCAGTAAAGTATTGCATAACGTTGGCCACTTTAATGATGCTAGTCATCATTAAAGTCTATCATTTATACAATACTATTTCAGCCAGTAAATCTTTATATAAGTAACAATTTCATATTAAAACCATGAACGTTGATGGCAGATGGGTCCATTCCTAAAACCACAACCGTCACCCTATCTACAGTGGGGTTCGCATACAAAGTATTCAGTCATCACAGTAACCAATGCAATGTACCCCTGGCAAACAATATCACAATATATCTACTATGTTTCCGTCTCTATTCTAGGCTCATTTCTTGGACAGGAAGGAAAATTGACCCGGTGGGGGTCGATTACATACTTCAAAAACTTGGATTTCACCACGCCAGAACCACTATTCCAAAATGGCTTCAGCGTGGGGTGATGGATCCACTGGACAAGGTTCTGTCTGTCCTCATCAAGAAGTTGGGTTCCGCTCTGCAGGACGAAAAGGAAAAGAAAGGAAAGGACAAAGAGGAGCATTGAACACAAAAAGACGAGAACAAAATTGTAGACTTAACTAGAACAAGTTTTTATTGTACAGTAAATTTGTTTTAACAGTTGTACTTGAAAGTGACAAACCTAACCACTATTTTATTATTTAAAAAAAAAAAAAAACAACTTAGCACTTTCATCCCTGGGAGCTGTTTTCATTTGCATTTCTTTCTGCAATCTCTCCTTTTGGCCGTTCTTGTGAAGCTATTGTGATGTGCTGCTATGAACAGTGTGTGAAAGCTCACATCTGCTCCTTTCTCACCTCTGAAAATCCCGTTCCTGCGCCGTATCCATCGTCAAAAAAACAAAACAAAGACTCAGGGATGAGAGCCGTTCTAAATTCCGTTTTGAATGTTCTCGTTTACTACGGTGCATGCTGCCATTCCGCTGCGGATAAAAGCATTGCGTGAATATGTATATTTTGGTTTAAACACTGTAAAGTTGTTGAGGATAGCATTATTACTTCTATGTGCAATATGATTTTGTGTTGGTTATAACTGCAGATATTAACTGTGAACTATTTTTGTTTAGATTTTTGTTGGTTATAACAATAAACTCTTGTTGACAATGTGAATTTATATATTCGTATTATTGACATTGAACTTTATAGCAGGGCTCGACAAATCCCAGACGACAGGTCGCCATGGCGACAGAGGATTTTGTCCTGGTGCCTAGGTTTTGTCAGCCCTTTTACATCCAGAAAAAATTGTGGATGTAAGAGGCTGAGTCACCACACGGGGGCGCTGCTGCTGTCTGCCCAGAAGTCTGGGCAGACAGCACAGCCACTCAGAGCCCACCCCCGAGCCTGAGATCACTCCCATGGAGAGATCCTGTAGGCTGAAAACGCTGTTGCTGGAAAAGCAGCAATCGTGTTTTCGGCTGCCACAGGCAGCTTCAGGGAAGGGGGTTGTGTGTTGATTGGGTCCCGGACCCAAATCCCCCCCAGCTGCCTGATCGCTCCATGGGATCGCGGCATTTAGGGGTTAATTCCCGTTTTGTAAGGGGCTCTGCTGCTGGTGGTCTGCCTGGAAGCCCAGGCAGACCAGCAACAGCAAAAACGAGCCCAACAAGCCCTTTGATGATTCCTGTAGGCATGGAAGCCTACAGCAGTCATCAGAGACTCCCCCCTACAATGGCTGGTCTATAGACCAGCAATTGAGTCCTAGCTGCCAGAGGATGGAACATCAGCATCAAAAGAGTTTAAAAAATTAATTAAAAAAAAACAGCACTGACCTGAAAGTCCAGGGTGCTTCCAGGTCAAACGCTGTGAGTTTAGTAAGTGGGCTGATGATGATCAGATCACTCCTGACCAACTGTTAGTTTTTAAAAAAATCCTGGCTCCTAACTTTTTTACCTGGCGCCTAGATTCACAACAAATTTGTCAAGCCCTGCTTTACATGGCATTTCTTGAATTTAGCTTTTAATGCATAAATCTTTTCAATCAAGCCAAAGTACATTTTATTGGTATTATTAAGCACTAAGGCCACTCTAAAAGGATTTATGCAATCAGTTCATCAAGAAGTCTATATGAAGCAGTGTGGAGCAGGTATAAATATATTATATATATATATAATGCCAAGAATATTTGGGGAACACTTAAACCAGGTGCAGTATGATGAAGGTATGATGCAGAGAGTAATGAAGTGTAATGCAGAGTCCCAGCAAGAGAACATGTATGCGTGAGGGGAGGATAGATATGGTAAGACAGTATGGGCGCATGGACAGGACATATTGCCCACAATATACATATAACCCCATGGTGACTGGGAGGTGTTCCTCCTACACTTCTGGATGTGTAGGGCGATATATCTGTGAATAGGGTGTGAAGCAGGGTGCACTGAGTAACGCCATGCTGTGGGGTACCAGGAGAGGGGTTCTTTCAAAATGAACATTTGGCCCACACAGGGGCTAGAAATAAATGCTTTAACGTCCGTTTGCCTCTAGAGACTTTGAATTAGGAAGTATGTGAATCAGGTTAAGGCATATAAGAGAGAATACAATAAATCAGTATCAGTGATCACTGTACCGGTTGATGTTTTCAGGTACCCGTTTCATACTTACTCTTAAGACTACAATATCTACTAAAGCAGTACAATATAGCTACTCACGTAGCTAAAGGGGCCTTCATGTCCTTACTTTCACTTGCATACATCAGTGAAGAGAGCCCCTGCAGTCGGTCTCCTGGAAAACCCAGCAAGTTGATGATTTTGAGCAGGTTTGGGGGCACCATGGATATGCAAAGGTGAAAAAGTCCGTAGCCGAAGCTCACAGCACCTTTCAGCCGGTTAAGGGACTCCTCGGTCACACCTTCGGCAGCTATGTGATTATCATTGACAGCATCAGAAGATAAGGGTTCCTGAGACTGCTTCTTCGGACACATTTCCTGCAACGTGTTAATGTCCACATAGCACTTATTGTAAATCTTCCAGGCCTTGCGTAGGATCCAACCACCTTTAATGTAAGCTATTTGAAGGAAAAAATACATATTAAGGAACAAATAAAGGCCCTTTTGGAGTGTTTATACTGAACAAGGTTGGCTAGAACAGGTAGCTTTGACGTTGAGGTTACGCATCACGATGGCCGACTTTTATAGGAAACTAAACCCCTTATCATATACAGAGCTTCTTAAGACACCTTAAAGGCCACTACCAAGATTTTAGTGCTTTGATGTGTTGGTTAGTTATTAGAACGATACTTTAGAAAGCTGGCCCTGCGGGTTAGAGGTCAACCAATAAAACTGAAATTTTACCAGCACAATGCACAGATTTTATAAGCTCGGCTGCCACAATTTAAACAATGTGTAGGTGCCGGGTTCCCTTTAATTACCCGAGTGCCTCAATCTGTATATACAGTTCTGCAAAGTGCGAGTCTTTTATATTTGCAGATAAATATTTAAATTTACTTGCTATGCGAACGATAGCTAAAACAATTCCAAAGCGAGCCACGCGGCTCCCTAAATGTTCCTCTCATAATTAATTCATTAAAGCCCAGGCGCTGTGCCTTTTGTTAGATGCCACTGATGGAGCAGCTCTATTGTATTCACATGGATGATGAATATTGAACCACTAACCTCTTCCTTCTTACTTAAAATGCGAATGCATAAAGACCTCACTTTGCGATATTAATAATTCATAATAAGCGAGAAGCTTGCAGATTTGTATTCTTTGCTGATTTAGTTAAAATATCGCTATATCTGCCTGGGGTGTTTTAAGGCAATGGTGCCAGGGATGTCCCCTTCACCCTTAAAATCGCATATATATGCCATGATATAAATATAATTATAAATACTCATGATGGGACAAACTAATAACACAAAATAAAACAACAAAAATTGACTATTTAAGAGTCATCCCAGTGTGCATGAACTGTAACTAACAAATAAATAAAAACTAAAAAATAGTCTAAATCTAGAGGGTCAGAGGCTTAGGAGATAGATACATGGAACAGTCTCCCAGCAGAAGTGGCTTATATAGTGAGTAAATTTAAACGGGCACATGGTAGACATAAAGCTGTCCTCACTATGGGAGCAGACCAAGGGCCGATAGCTTTCTGAATCCCTTATATCAGGAAAAATGGGCAGACTTGATAGGCCGAATAGTTCTTATCTGCCATTACATGTTGTGTTTCTATGTAACATAATTGAGCAGAAACAAATATATAGATGATGACATATCTAAAGTTGTATTGTAATTGATTTGTAAGCGATATAATTACAGAGTTGTAGTGTGCGGATAATAGTTAAATAGCATGCACCCGGTTTTCCCCACACTGGGTAGCGTTCTGTTTTTGCCTGCGGTGGGAATGAAAGATTTTTCATAATTCATGCGGCTGCACATCTGTTAAAGCAGATAACTCACCTGACAGCTCCTGCTTAACAAAGGAAAGCACCGCTAAATAAACCTGGCAGTCTGCAATAATTATCTGTCTTTGCAGCCGGTCAACCATGGAATGAGCAGACTTCCTCACGTCGGCCTGTAAGCGAGAGCACGGATTATGAGTGGGTCCGTTCAGGAGGAAGACATGAACAACTAGTAATACGCCAGCGTTTGCTACTATCATCCTATCAACCAGCTTGTGGGTAACCCGACACGACATGGCATTTTGTCAACAAAGGATGCGTCATTGAGAAGCCATGTCTGCACTACACCCTCATCAAGGAGACATTCACAAAGAAGCACATGGCTGAACCTAAAATAATCATGTATCACGCAGGTGGGGCCCTCATATATGTAGATGGTATGAATATACCAGGCAATACAAATACATATTTGCAGAGAAGCAGAGATGCTACTATTGCTCTTGCGACGCTACACTAGGGCTCGACAAACCCGGGGTTTTGCAGGACAAGGGGTGGCACTGGCCAGGGCCGCCATTGGGAATCTGGGCCCCCCGGCGGTAGGGTTGTGGTGAAGTGGGTGCCACAAGGAAATGGCCACCAGCTCAAACACTAAAATACACAGAGCTCTTATTTACTAGCGTACTTGATGGGCACAGCTTAGTCCCTGCACTTCCACCAGTTGTAGATCTATCATTATCTATGCATCACAAAGATATACAATTCACATACTTAATTTAAAAATAATAAAGATATAATTTATATTAATATAATATGTATCCTTAACCATTGCCTTTCTCCAAATACCCTGTTGCAGGAGAGGGGCGCCATGCACTTGGTGGGCCGCCACATCACCCAACACAAACATATCAAATGCACTCTAGCAAGTAAGTTACTGCAGAACTGGTACATCTGAATATAAAGATATATGTTGTTTAATAAACAGATATATTTACATATATAAACGAGAACAATAAAATATTATATATAAGATATGACATGTCACATGATTGGGTAAATGTTTATAGTCAAGAAAACAAAATTGATGCCGAGCACTAATAGGCATTGAAGTGTGATACTGTCAAAAAGCACAGTTGCCAGTAATGAGTCAATTAACCAGATGACAAATGAACCGGTTACCGGTTACATGGTATTACAGACGGACCTGCTACCGACCCCGCAAGTGATAATGGAGAGCGCTTTCAAAGCCTTTAGAGATTAACAACACGAACCTTAATTTCATTTAAGAGGAAAATGTTCCAGCTATTACTTCTCCATCACCCTCTTTTCAGACACAGAACTGACACTCCTACTGGTGGTCAGCTGCAGTCCGGACGGGATGCGAAGGGTGGCCAATAATTCTCTAGAGGGGAGTTGTAATTGTTTAATACTTACATTCTTTTTGATTTTATTCTTAATGGTTTCTATGACTCCTTCGTCACTTTCACACAGTTTTTCAGTCATTTTCAAATCATCACATGCCAGCTGCATTTTTTCTTCCTCGAAAGTCATCATGGCGTTCTAGGTGGGAGAGGAAACGTGTGAGGCCGTTGCACGCAGTAACAGGCATGTATTGTAGCAATCACCAAACTCTCCGGTTGTAGCTGAATTACGAAGCCGGCTACACGAACCGAAGAACACAGGATGGCTATGATCAGCTTACAGATGAAACCAACGCAGGCACCAAATTTACCCAAGTATATAAACATCTTTTTAATCACCATCTCACCATCAAGAACATCATTTCCATTGGTTGCTAGGGTTGTAAGACTACAATTCAAACTCTGCACCAGAATGAAGCATGTTATCTATGTTTGGTTGGGGATCGATATCTGGTTAATTGTTTTTTATAATTACAGGTTTTCCTGTAAGAAAGGCTGAGCTGCACATGCATAATGTACAGGTAAAACTCATAAACCTCACTGAATTAACTATACAGCATACAGGGTCCACCAAGCTCTTATGAAGAATGGCTCTTGGTATGAGCCTTATGTACACATTATGTATTCATTCAAGGTTTATTCGAGTGTATTAATTCGAGTGTATTCATGTGAGGGTGTGCTCAACACAAGGCCGCAACCTGTAATCACTCAGAAAGGGTTAGTTAGACTAAAATATATTAATAACTGATGTATAACTTGGGATATCTACCCGTCTAAAACCAAAACACTTCAAGAGATTACAGCACAAACAATATGTATTAGGGCTACAAAACGACCTCTTTAGGAGAACAAAGCCAGCTCCTGATCATTGCTACTATAAAGCAGACAGACATGCCAGGCTTTATAATTTATCATGTTCACAGGTCCCACGGTGCACAGCCACGGGCATGTCTGACGGCACGTGGCTATCTTTAGATCAGGACTAAGCAGGACAAATGAAGGTTAGTGTTTGAGATTTGCAGGCACAGCGATATACCTCTTCACCCCAAAGTGACACACAAGGCAATCCGCCATTCCAAAACACTGAAGGATCAGGGTCACCTTGATTGCAAGAAAGCAACCTTAAGTAAAGTTCATATGTTTTGCTTAAAAGAACAGATAATTAAAAAAAATAAAACAAAGGATAAATATCTCTGGCTTCTCCCCTACAAGGAGCAGGACAGCTGGATGTAGGGAGGCTGCAGGTGAGCTCTTATTAACTGCTGACATGTCATAGCGACCTAGATCAATACCCTAGGATGTACCCAGCCTCGAAAGACAAGAAAAGACTCTAATCCCATATCTTAAATCGACCTGCCTTCCGCAGTTACCCACAAGGAATGGCTTCATACGATGAAGCTGAAATTAGATAAGATACTGCAATCACTCAGAGTGATGTCAAATGTAAATGAATTTAAATACCCAAATATTTCGCTTGCGCATGCTGCTTGTTTGCATAATTCCCTCTCGCTGTTTGGTTACCCGGAGCGTAGATTTTCATACCAACAGCCATGAATATGCATTACACACAACACAGCGTGAAATCGGTGGGCCGAGAGGAACGGGAGTAACAGCAAAATATGCTACCTAATCTGATAAAGCGTGATATTCCTAGGTGTTACCAAGAGTTTTGTAGCAAAATGACATGACATGTAAGCATCTGGCTTTTTATTATATGGAGTTTTTTTAACTAAAAAGTGAAAGAAGACAAAAAAGTAAATGAAGGAAACATATGATAAGCTTTCCCGTGATGTGAGGCTTAAACGGGTAAAGGATCTAGATGGACCTGGTACCTCCTATACAATACTTCACTAATCAGAAAGAGAAGCCACAGCAACATCACCTACAAACCAGCAGGTGAAGCTATTCTTTAGAAGAATGATCGGGGGGATATAGTCTTTTTTCTTCTCAGGGATCAGTGAAGGTAGGGAATCACCCGAATTGCTATATATTGTAGTGACGGTGCACCCCATAAAACACAGAAAGCCCCAAGTCTGAATTAGCTCCAGTTTCACCTAAATGTATAAGTGTATTGAATGTCTTTGAGCCATTTGCCATTACAGAGGGACATATAACATGGTTTACAACGCATGCCCATCAGGAAAGTCCTAACGTGCAAAGAAAATTCTGGATACACTTACCAAAAAACTGACAAAACTCGCTCCGAAACTCATGAGAGGACTGTGATTCCTGCAAGACAAGAAATGCCCAGTGTTATTCACCTTGTATAAAAATACACACGATACGTGATCAACCGCTACAACACACACAACGTTCATCTGTACAGCATACAGAAGAGATTACAGCGTCATGTAACGAGTACCACTCTGTAGTAACCATCTCCTGCCATGGTTTCATGTTATATTACAATGACATTATGCCATGTGGAACCGCAGCTTGCTGGGATATGTGACCAGTCCGGGTCAAACTGGAACAGATGGCAACACTAAGGGATATAAGGTGCAGCATCTATTATAATAGTATATATCGATTACAGCATGAATGCCAATCTCATCTGCGTTGATCCACGTAGTGAATACTGTAAATCATGCTTAGAATTGTTAAGCTTTTTCCTATTTTTCATCTCCATTTCTAGTCTCTGATGGCATCACCACACAGTGTATGCAAACTCGCAACCAACACTAAGTGACTGGGCTCAGTAATTGAGAGAACTGGCATTTGCCGCAGGGTTGCCCCTTACTGCCCATATAATGCCAGACAACAATCAACAGGCTGACTTCAGCTCATACAATTATTATCAAAAGTACACGCCAGCCATCGTATGCACTTTACACATATGATAGATGCGGGGTCCTATTTTCATGTCGGCCCCCTTGCAAATACATGGAGGCATCCCACCATATGCATCAACCACGTTCCCCAATTAAGGGATCACAAAGGAGGCTTTACGCTGCAGCTTCTCCTGACAGGAAGTCCCCCCCCCCTCCAAAAAAGGTTGAAGAACGCAACTGTCCCTTTAAACAATGCGTGTTTACTAGTCTCTGGGAAAATAATATGCTCAGCAAACTGGTCTTTCATCATCCTCACAGGGTTTTCCAACTAATTTCAAAGGGATGCAAACACAAAAGGCGCTCTGTATCATAAATAACATTTTGGACGTGAAGCCTTAATTCTTTCACTGGGTGCAGGACAAATCCTAAAACTCTTGCATACTTAAGCCCTCCAAGCGCCAAGTTGGACAAGATATTTTTTAATGCTTGCCGAATAAAGCCGACTGGCACTTAAGCAGTAATTCCCACATGTTTCAGATATCATTAGAGGATACGGAAATGCTGATTAATGTAAAATGTCTCTAATGAGAATGCACAGAATGAAGGGATCCCACATCCTGCTGTAACAGGATCTATTTGCATATCATAAATTACGCAAACATTTACATACGCTCCAGCAGGGCTGGGAGGTATTATGCAGAATGCTGGCTTTTAGCATTAAATACACTTAATTACAGATGGGGGAAAAAAACATTAATAGGAGATTAAGCAATTAAACTGCGGTGTGGAATGCAGCCATTATCAGGACTTCAAAGGAACTTCTCTACTGTGCATGAAAACACTGGAATGGTCAATTAGTAGTTCTAGGTAATAAATTGGCACAGATTCCAAAAGAAGTGGGCAGTAAAATATAACAAGGTAAAGTACAAGAGAGTTGGTAGATGGACAAGAGAATCAATGGAGGCATAAGACGTTGACCATTATGTTCTCTTTACCTTACGTACCAACTCAAGTCAAGTGCAGGAGGAACCACTGAAAGGGAACTGCAAAAAGATCATCTTACAATGGCATTTAACACTGTAAATAATGTTACAAGAACTTATCTTCTTTCCTTGATGCCAAAGGGTCTCCTACTTCCCAGTTGTTGTGAAAACAAAAGTTAAGGTTGGTGCTCCTAAAGCTCCATAAAGGCTACGGCGAATTACCAGGACCTCAATCTTTGTCTTTTGAGGCCACACTCCCACAAGGGGAAACGCAGTCCGTTCCTCTCATCCCAGACCAAAACCTAAGGATGGCCGGATCTTCTATGATCTCCCCAAAGAGGAGACCTATTGTGGTCTACAGCAAACAGTGTACTTATCAACCATTGTAGTAGTGAAGTGAACAACCTGAGCCGCGTACCCCAGTAGACCGAACCAGGGGACAAGCCTGGCCTTAAGGCCAGAGAACCAAACTTTCCCTCTCTCGCAGGTACTCACTTGACCTTATCCAACAGGCTAATTCAATACGTAAGATTAGCATCTCCAAAGTAAGTTTTAGGCTCTATTATATTACCAGGCCACTTGGCTGGACTTGCCCCTTGGGCCAAAATGTACCTGCACTGGGTCACGAAGGGGGATCTCGCTTAGAGCCCTGAATTTATAAAGACCCTACTAAGTTTATCAAATAATGCATCACGCATAATAAAGATGCCCCAAGGAAGCTATTGGGCCACTTAGATATCTTCTGCTTCAAGAATCCTTAGCACTACTTCTCAACAAAATAATTTTATTATTTAAAGTTTAGTATAATTCTTTAATAACATGGATTTCTCAGATATTCTTTTAGTGCTACCATTGTTGGATGTTTGAGTCATAGCCCACAAATTGCACTGAATGATCTATATTTATAAAGCTTGGACTTTTTCCTTTAAATAAAATGCACCTTTCATACAAAATGCATTTTGTGGTATCGTAGAAAAGCTTATCTGGAACAAAACCATTATATGGTTTAATCATTTCCATGTGCATTAAGACAGCCATTATACCAAGTCCTTCCTCTGCGATTTTTCAGATGGAGTAAAAAGTCACTCTGCATTAAAAATGGAATCGATACAAGGAACCACCGTACACTAGGAGATTTTACAGAAGAGCGGGGCTGTGCATGCTCTAAAAGGCAAAACCATTGGAAACGGAGGACAGAAGGAACTAAGGCATATCTGATGGCAAATACACATCGCCCCGGTCTCCGAGCTTTGAAATTAAACAGAAATTCGGATGCTTATTCACTAAACCAGAAGGTTAAAGCTGGGTTTTAAAAACCTCATCGTGTATTAATGCACTATGTAGCTTAATGCATATGGTAGTTGCATGGTCCCTTTAAATGTTAGCGGAGCCCCCCCCTTTCAAATGCAAAAATCCCCCGTGACTTGGGGGCGCCTGGATGCTGTATTTCCCATGGTAGACTGTGGACCCCTGGATTGCATTACATACTTCCAGCAGGCGACAGTGGACACTAATGCAATATCTGGTGCCTTTGCTTGGATTTATGTTTAAGTCACCCTGTACCTGGTTAGATCCCAATTTCACCCTTCCCCCTGCCTGTCTGACCAGTATTATTGGTTCTGATGGCAGGATTGTGTTCATGTGCTTTTTGTGTACTGTTATAACTAATTTGCATGCTAGTTGTAGCTCACCACCACCCTATTGAAAGGCTCTTGGAGGCTGGTGCTTCCTCAATAAAGTGAGTTCCTGATTTACCTCAATACGGGTCTCATCTTGTTATTGGGGTAACCCTCGGTGCTGCCCTTGTCAGGGCAGTAATGCACTGTATTTGCTCTACTTCTGTATACTACAGCGCTGCCGAGGCTATGATTCCTACTGTCTCCGAAGCTAGTCCTGCCTGACAGTTGAAGTTCCGTGTTCCCGGTGGCCATGGGGAGAAGGAAGGATCGTCTGGCGGGTGTACACAGTCCGGGTACAGATCGTTCCCGTCACACCCCCCATATGCATTCCCCCACACACACCCCACACACTTGAGTCAGCTCCAGGGCTGGTTCAGCAAATGCTGCGGTTGTTCCGATCCCCTTCCAAATGTTTGGGAAGTGCTCCGGGTGACCACTTTTGTGGGGATGTCAGGGACAATAAAACGGTGCCTTTAATATAAATTCATGATTCAAGAAATCATTCTGTGCCTCACAGAGTTAAAATGTTCTTCTCATTACAACTCGGTTTACTGAATAAATTCTCTGGCGACTAAATCGACTGATGGAGTGTAGTCGTAGGAAATTTAGCGTGACCGTAGAAGACAACCAAGTCTCTAATTTGATATATTAAATGAAAAGGTGCCGTCCCAGCTACTCTGCTGAATTTAGCACCATAGTAACTATATTCACTGATAAAAATATTATTCCTAGTATCTAGAAGTATCATACATTTTTCCAACCGTTCATGATCCTTTTCGGGGAACAACTAATTGTTATGCGTGACAAGAAAGGGCACTCCTACATTGTTGCTACAGAAACCAAAAAAAAAAAACCTTTCAAGTTTCTCTGCAATTTTTATGCAATTATACTCCCAGAAGAAAGATCAAAATGTCAAATCTGCTAAGGTTTATTTCCTCAGCACACTCAAATGTGCATTTAATGCTTTGTGGGACAGCACCTTTAATACCTTGGCCAAGAGGAAAAAAACATTACAAACATGGTTAAAATGGATACTGAATTTAATTTACCAATCCATGATTAAATATAACACATTCTGAAAACTATTTGCAGAATTCATTCAATTATGATACCCAAATATAACTGAACAGAACAGGCTGCTTTTAGGAGAAAGATTACATTACGTCATTTAATTCGGACGGCATGCTTGAACTTTAGCTATATGTGATATATATTTATATATATATGGATAATCTCACATTGAACTTAATTTAATGAAACCAGCTTTTGGCTTCTCCTGGAGCTATTGCACAAAACAGCTCCGACGGGAGTATGCGCTCATGCGCACTACTGCATAGGGCATGTGTTCGGACTGGTACATCACGTGCAATGCAAGTAGAAGAGGTATGGAAGGATTAGAAATACAGAGAGGATTCTGATGAGAAATGAAGCTTAAGTGCATGCGAGGCTGGAGTCCATTAAGATGGGAGCTTCTATGTAGTTCCAGTAGAATTAACTAAGACAGGGACACCCATGTTCCAACAGTTTAAGGTGATCTGCCATTTAAGTCTTCCTCTGACATATATAAATATTGCAGGGATTTTTAAGAAGCCTTCTCAGTTTCTATGACAACATCCGATCAGCATGTGGTTTGGTGCTTACTTGATTTAAGGATTGGTTTAGGGAAGGGTTTGGATGCTCCGCAATACTAGGAATAAGGTTTCTTATAAATGTGTCCGCAGATAAGAACCTTTTGGCCCATCCAGCCCACTCAAGGTTTACTTATAAAAGTTATATATATATAAATACAGCTTATTTCTATAAAAACCACCTCTGGTGGTTCTGGTGGTTCCCCTTTTTGCTGCCAAAAAAGCCCTAACCTGAAGAGGCATGGACTCCACTAGACCTCTGAAGGTGTGCTCAGGTATCTGGCACCAAGACATTGGCAGCAGATCCTTTAAGTCCTGTAAGTTGCGAGGTGGGGCCCTTCATCCTGGTGCCGTATGTTCTCCAGGTTAATAGCGCACATCCACATGATGTAAAAGAAAATGTGTTTCATCAGACCAGGCCACCTTCTTCCATTGCTCCATAGTCCAGTTCTCATGCTCACGTGTCCATTGTAGGCGCTTTCGGCAGTGACCAGGAGTCAGCATGGGTACCCTGACTGGTGTGTGGCCAGCCTTTGCCCCCATGTGCATCAAAGAGCCTTGGCCACCTATAACCCTAAGATATATAAAACATACAGCGATACTGCTGGGCCTGAAAAAAAACCTGGGACCCAGCTGCAGCTTAAATCGCTCGGACCACTACTGTTAACCACAGGGTTCTTCCAAGCACATCTTTCCTTTTGAAACAGATGCTGAAATAGCTGTCCTAGGCCTGCTTTAAACAGTGCTCAGAAAATATGAACGTCTCCTACTGTTTCCATTGCAATTCAATTTTGCACGCAATTTGTCTTGTGACTGTTAATTACTTCCAGCGCAGGTCCTTTCATCAAAGACGCTGATAGAAAATACCAAGGAATGATCAGAGTAATCGAACTCCGTTTTTGTACATTCACTTTAGCAGCATGTGATCTGCTTCCCCGCTGCTTCATCCAGCTGCCGGAGTCTGCATTAGTCCCATCACATTAATACTTATGTTCCAGACAAATAGTAGGTTATATCCATGGGCAATATAATTCTCTGCTTGGGAGATGATTAGGATTCAGTCTGGCCCTCTGTATGTTTGGGGTACTGGAGTCACACAGGAGACATACCCATGATGAAACATCAGTATTATTAAAGGTTACAAACACTGTGTATTCCATATTAAACATGGAATTTGGCAGCAGATAAGAGCCATTTGGCCCATCTAGTCTGTCTCTTTCCCCTGATGACCTTCAAACATACAGTTTCAATGCAAAGCAACACTCCATTTAAAAAAAGCGCATCCTCCTTGGAGTATCTGTCGTTGGATCCTTTTCATACAGAGTTCCTGCCATGGGCTATATATATTTTGTATCACCCTCTGGACAGAAATTAATCTAGTCCATGGTCATCCAAAGTAATCTTAGCGCGTATCATGTTTAATCCGGTACAACCTTGATAGTGCGAGTATAAGAATACAGCAACGCTGAAGGATTTATATCCTAATGACCTCAATGCAGAAAATGGCAATTGGGTCCAAAAAGAAACCACGATGACAAGGTTTGGTCAGTTCAATAATTTGCATTAGCATTCACTCTATTTTGACCTTTCTGTGTGTCCATCTGTCGCATTCTGCAATTAAAGGGGGCAGCCTGATTACTGAATTGACTGCCAGGGCTTCATTTCAGGAGGAGGTAGCTGGACCTCAGGACAGATCACAAGACTCGGGGTACCCAATGGAGTAAATACATTCATTCATGGCTTTACGCATTGCCACAGGTCAGAACCGAAGGTTGAGCTTTCTATATACCACACATAGGGTGACCTCATTGGTGAGCAATATAGCCATGAAAAATAAGAAAGGACTCAGGGTACTTTGATGTAGTGGAGGGGTAAACAATATATGGCCACACAGTGTGATGGAACCCCAACAGTTATGTCAGATATGTGTTTTTGAATGGTATTCGCTAATTTTTTGCTTTGTTTTACCATATCACATATTAGCCTGGTATGTCATGTTATTAAAAAGAAACCATCTTCCAGGTCATAAAGACAAACCAGTTCTCATTTCTGGATTAGCATGTCATGGTAGGTTAGAACAACATAAAACCAGACTGGCACAATTTAAATGCATTTATTTAAATAATGATAATAAAGCAAGTTAACCACAGACTACAAGCTCCTCCTGTCCATCCAGTATGTGCTGCAGAATCAGCCTTCACAATACCGAAAACCCAAACAACGTATTCTTTGCGTATGGAATCGTGAATTGTAACTCAACCTTATTTTTCTACAGATGAATAAGTAATTAAGTCTTCTAATTAATGCACTGTTTTAACAGCATAGTCTACAAGTCGTGTTAACCCCTGAGAAAACACCCATCTTTAAATTTTAATATAGGGGGGTGATAGATAATGGAACGGCCTCCCTTCAGAAGTGGTAGAGGCTTATACAGTGAGGGAATTGAAACATGCATAGGACAGGCATAATAGGATAATAGGCTAAGAAAAGATAAAGGAATAGATTAAGTTCTGAATCAGGACAAACGGGCCGAATGGTTGTTATCTGACGTCAAATCTTTTGTTTCTATGTAAAGGATCTCCTCGTGATTACAAATTATCAAAGCACTTAATCACAGCTCCACAAAGTATTCCTAGGAAAAGATTGGGAAAACCTGCAGGATTGGAAGTCCCAATATTAGGTGCCCAAGGATTACACTATCACATGACCATGTATTATAGAATAAAAAACATTACTAGCTGTTATTCGACTTTACAACATCCATTTGGTACTTTAAGAAAAATGTAAGCTTATGAGATTGTTTTTTGCTTCCCCTTGTGATAAAAAAGTATTACAGCACAGAGAACTGCGTTTGACTTTTCACCTTTTCCATAATCTGATGGAAAAGAACATCTTCTAAAGAACCTCATTAGAACGGTGTTTTAGTGTTGTCTCCGAGTCCATGCTTACTCCACCTGCAGCTATTTCCTCACCTCCAGCATCCTTGTCCCAGCATTTTTTGACAAGCTCTTTGTCTCTAATCTTATTCTCCCTCTTTTTTTAAGTACATATTAACTTTGTACATCTGGAAACATTTCCTTAAGTGATATAGATTCCTTTGTGGCATATATACTTATGCAAGTGTTCTTCTACCACATTACTTGAATATACCTAACATATGTGTTGCTTTTTATTTTTTCCTTATATCTAATTTGTTTAATTAATCAATAAATGACATATATTTTTTGTAATTTAGTCTTTGTATTTTTTACTTTATATTATTGTTTCTTCACAAATTATATTACCCGGTATATATATATATATATATATATTTAGCATATATTATATGTATCTTTTCTTTAGTGTCCAGGTTATATTTTACAAATCAGTATATCACATTTTACTCCCCGTTCTTTTATGTTGGACGCTTAACTTAAGGATATGCTGCTTTGTTTGCTATTTTTGATATGAATTTATACATGTGTTTCCCCAAGGGGTTCGTATAATTATTCTTTCATTTTTCACGGTGGTGTTTGTCACTTTGTAGCGCTGTTCACTTTTTCTTTATTAGTTTTAATAAATGAATTCAAATGCTAAAAGCGATGTAGGCACCAGCTTGTCTTTAAAATTAAAATAACAGAAGTATATTTATACTTAAATTAATATATTTATATTTACATTTTCAAAAATGTTACATGCAATACATGCCAATACAAATATTTTCTTCTGTAAATGGAACTCCAGCTCTAAGTTCATGTAAAATGTATTAAACCCTTTTGCACGCACTCCAGTATTCCTGAGATATTAGGAAATGAGACCTCGGCTACCTCTACTGATAACAGGAAGCATACTTAAGTATGCTCCTTGCACATCCTCTGCATCAGTCACTGGTAATCAAATGTATTAAACAGTACAATTCCTCATCATGCTTCGTTAAGCACCCCCAAGTGTCTGCTTTCTGTTTCTCATCATATGACGGCAGTGGGGTATTTAATGGTGCCCTTTTACCTGCTGATTTGGGCGCGTGTAACAAAATGCAGCATCAAAAATACCATCATTGCATGTCCAAACCTTTCCCAGAAATACTTAATCAGATAAAATTTAGTTGGGAACACTTGTCATGTGACACAAAAAGCCACTCACTGTTAGCATCTTCTTAAATATTTCCTCTACGTGATACAACCTTCAGGGGAAATAACAAAAAGGACAAAACCAGTAATGGTGGTTCTGTTTAATTAAAAGACACCCGGAGCCCCTATCGTTGACAAGTATTTTGTCCGCATTGGTCTCGGAACATTTGTAATTCGCTCTAAGGAGCTTAAAATAAGAGGTTCAGTGATCTGAACCAATTTGACCTTTCTGTTAGTGATTGAGGCTACACACAGCGTCACCTTTATACAGGTAGAAGACATGGACAACAATTTGCTTTGATATGGGAGATCTCTCGCTTTCAAAAGACTCTAGTCATTAAAGAGTTACACCTGCACACATTAAACAGACAAACCCAGTGTAAATAAATATATAGATCATCACGCCATTAGTATAGGGAAGAGATTCAGCAAGTGGAAGGAACATACTCTTTGAATTACAGAGATATAAACACTGCTTTCAGGTAATTATACAGCCACATGAAAGAGAAATGACATGCGCACACCCAAAATATTTTAAGGATGTCACCAGGAAAACTAGAATTACCGGTAATCTTTTGAGTTATGAAGCTCATGTGAATCTCACTATTTACATAGCTAGTAATAATATATCTCTCTATACCAATAGTCCTCAGTTATATGAGGTTTTTGGAACCTGCAAATTTAAGTGAAACGAGGTATAACAAAACCTCCGCCGATAGTTTTGAGTCCCTGTGCTTTCTTGTAGCTTCGCTTCTGATCTTGCATCTTATTGTTCTTCAGTTTTCTGTCTTCTTTCTTCCACCTTCCTCCATTTTCATAGTGTCTTCTTTCTTTGTCCAAGAAGAAGATTGAAGAAGAAGATGCAAGATCAGAAGAGGACCTCGGGGAAAGGAGTCAAGGACACGGAAGCGGGCGGCAGAGAAGGTAGGGAGACATCGACAGGGAGCATGAACAAGTGAGAGAGCGGCTCTCAACATTATCACAAAATAATGTTATTTGAGGACCAGCTGTATATTTAAAATCCATGCCAGCATGGTCACGCAGGGCAAGACATAATGCCAAGGGTCCAGTCATAGTGACTAGGCCTTGTCTCCCTCGGTTTGTACCCTCTGACCACATACAGAACTTCCAGTCTGGTCCCCCACCAGACGCTGACCTTTGGACTCTCTGGCATTTCCCCACCTTGGGTCTTTAGCTGCCATAACTGTAGGCCACCAAGACGTTGGCATCTCTCTTGCCTCACATTTCAGCTCAGGACTGCCCTTGAGGCAGGATCAGACTGATAAATTGATGGAAACCCCTCGGTAATGGCACTAAAATGTGAGATTCTCCCATGCGGGATGCATCGTAGGACAGGCTATGAAGTGGCCGGCCATTCTTGGCGGGCATCTGAAATGTATTTTGTATGTTTTTTATGAAATCAAAATAATTAAGACAGATATGATTCTTAGTCTTGCCTGTATGTATTTAGGAGATAAGCTCTGCATTGGGACTACCTTTGCTTAGAGCTGGAGGACTCAAAAGATCAAAACGAACCAAAAGTTCTGTAATAATTCAACCGATTATAATTCAGCTATCCAAACATTGTGACCTGTAATTGTCTTTTACATAGAATTGTTACTGCCCGGCATTATGCATTTTTTTATAGGCTTCCCTTGTTAAAGGGGGTAATTGAACTTTTCTCCAATATTGACCTCTCCCTGATGCCTATTGTAATGTCTGCACTTGCTGCAGGGAGGAGTCCATCCCATTTCATAAGAATATCTTTGACTTTGTGTTTATGTCTGAGATTGCCGCGTAGCCCCCGCATCTGACAATCCTACCCATTCCAAGTATAACTTTCATCTTGTGAAAGGATTGGGGATCAAAGTAAAACCAACAGATAAACTCCTGGGCCATTTTCTAGAGGAGTAATGGGAACTCCTGCTTCAGAAATGGAGCGATGTATACAAATTGCTCCCTGCACACCGAAAAAAGCTCGCAAGAGAGTGCTCCAGCCATCATATGGACCATATATCGCGTGCAGGGAGAAGCGTTCAGCCGAACTCCCGCAGGGCATTTAGGTGGGGGGGGGGGGAAGGGGCAAA
>VKOC01001144.1:0-144503 GCA_009364415.1 Spea multiplicata | reverse complement strand
GCCTCACACTCCCAACACTGCACTCTGGGCAGTGCTGAGGCAGGCGGCAGCAGCAGCAGCAGCAGTGGCAGCGGCGGGGAGCAGAGGAGTCCTGGATTTCTATCAGCCAGGGGGGCCCAAGAGTTGCCGAGCGGTCGTTTTCAGCAACCGCTCTGCACCCCTTGGCCCCCCTGACTGGCAGTCGCAACCCCAGAAACCCCGGTAGTTCGTCACTGGCTTCTGAATATACTGTGGTAGTATGCATTAAAGAGCAAGAGGTCACCTTCTGAGACTGGAAGAGCGGAGATTTCATCGATGACAAAGGAAGGGATTCTTTAGGTGGTGTTATCAATGTCTTCAAAAGGGGTCTGGATATCTTATTAGAAAGGCATGACATACAGGGCTATTAATATTATAATATAATATATGGAGAAATCCGATTGCCTTTTGTAGTCAAGAAGGAATTTTCCCCCTGATGGCAGAATTCAAAGTAGCTTAATTAGGGTTTTTTTGCCTTCTTTTGGACGGTTAGGTAGAAGGGTTGAACTTGATAGACTTAGATCTTTTTTCAGCCTTATGTACTATGTAACTATGCAGCTGATCTTTCTTACCCTCTATTGTGCTTCATAAGTTAAGGGGACACATCATCCATAATGCATATGATAGATAAGAATAAATAGTTTTTATGTGCAAATGCATGGAGGGATTTGGAATTACCTTCTATGTATTTTCATCATATCCCAGCCCTTCAGTCTCCTTGCTTACTATGTATACTCACCACCAACCAGCTCCAGCACTGGCTTGTGTGATAATACAATCAGGTGTAATTATATACACATGTGCACAGAGAGGCTTGGTTTCAACAGGAAGGCTTTTGTGACAATAATTGACTGGTTTAACTCTTTTAGTCCCCATATGGCATGCCGGTATGTCCTTCAAACCTGTGGCAAGAAGTCCATTGAGACATACTGGTACGTCCTGACTTTATTAGAGCGACATCTTTCAACTGTCTGGACTTTTGTTATGCCAGCATCGCTGATCGTGTGTGGGCACCAATACACCATCATTCAAGGAATGGCTCATGAGGAGACTGGGCATTCTCTTCTAGTAGTTGTCACTGCTGACACCCACTGGAAGTTCACTTGAGGTCAGGAGAGCCTCAGCAGGGACTTTCTAGACTCGGCTGGGCTCTCACATTGTTCACCTTCTGGCTGATCACACATATTACAATAGGCAAAGTAGGGCTATGAAGCCCTACTTCCTGATGACAGTAATCAATAGTATTAAAAAATGTAATACAGGGCAATATGTGAAGCATGGATTTCACATAAAATATGTATGTGGAGTATGATTGGGTTGTTGTTCTGCTGTGTCACTTACAGTATAGAAGATTTTTTTTTAGTTAAGTATAGGATTTTTACCTCCTATATTTCATGTTTTATGTATTTCTATGGTTTAAAAAGGTCCTACTTCTCCTGAACAAAATGATGTATAGTTTGTATGGATTCATCAAATATGGAGACACTAAGGTGTCCCTTTAAAGCCGGCTTTTAATTTAATTGATACAAGTATAATTTGAGTAACGTAGAAAGGTATAAATTATGCTGATATTTTATAAACTGTTTTTAAGAATAAAACATTCTCACCAGTCACCAATGGAACACACTATGCCCCAATTTCAGAACCTGTTGACAGTGCTATAACTGATGACATTAATCTAAACATAAGATTACATTACAATTAAATTTCAGTAGTTTACAAAGCCAATCAGATGTTAAAAATGGGCATGTCATCTTCATATTTTCCAATCCTCTCCAGCAGTTTGATCACATGGATAATAGTGTAAGTCCTAGTAATCAACCAAACTGGGGTTTAGATGACTTATTAAATGGCATTGGGACTATTTATTTAGTGCTTAAGTGAGAAGCTATACATTCTAGATGCAAAGCTGCGCTTGATGTCACATGATCTCATCATGTGGTCCATTATTTAGTGGAGGTACTGCTTTTTTGTAATAAAAGTTGAATTCATGATGGAGAACAATTTAGTCTATGGAGAAGAGGCCTTGTCCCCTCATCCATATCTGCTGGATTTACATAGTGATGACTATTCTTTCGAAGTCTAAAGGAAGTCAGTTTACTCAACATGCACAGAAGAATGTAATGAATATCACAGAACAGACAATGCCATTCACATAATGGGAGCTACTGCACACAAAATGTTTGAAAGTTTTGAGTGTCCAATTTTGTTTCCCAACTTCCTGGCTTTCACTAGCGTAAGCAAAATGTTTTTATATTAAAATGTTATATTAGGGTTGACTTTAAGTTGTTACAAGTAATCTGAAGCTTATGCAGACCTTATGCTACTTCCTTATAATAATTGAGTTAAGTTACTACTCATAGAAGACATCACTTAATTATTTATGGTCTGTTAACAATAATTCCTCCAACTTTTTTACGGAAAAATAAGCCACTCAGGAATAGTGCATATGAGCGACAATCACATTTTTGACTAGGTTAAAAAACTATGGTAATAGATAAGAATAATTATAATATAAATGTTCGTAAACTCTGAAAAAAATGGATTCAACAGATTAGATCCTTTTGTAAGATGACCAGCAGTAACCTGTGTGCCTGTTTAATATTTTTGAAGAATATGCTAAAATAAAATTTTTAAAAAGGTATATTTTTCTTTGTGGAAGCAATTGTTGGAATCATAATCTATGTAGATATTCATAGTCAGTATAGTCTTAATTTATTTATGTTGTTCTCTGTTTCATCTTCTTTGCTATGGAAATTCGTTGTCTTAGGCAAAACTTAGAGTTTGAATAGTACACTACTAATAGATACACTACTAGACAGGTGACAGACATTGCGGCTAGGGTGGGCCGGAAGGAGGCAAGGAGAAATAGCTCTGTGAACTGCTCTGATTTTAGTACCTCACCCCAAGGTGATGTATTTATGGTGGGTACCGTTGAAAGCCTTCCACCATATTAAAAAAAGCCTTCCACCATATTAAAAATATTAACCACATTGAATTCTGGACCCTTTCTTAATCTCTTATGCTGAGATAGATACTTCTCCATTGTGGTCCACCAGGGTGAGAGATACAATCAATGCCTTCTCCTGCACAGATGCCTGTGAGTTCCACCCTGTGAGTTGTGCAATGTGCTAAATGACATCATGTTGCAAAGCTCTGTTCATTGCAGTGGTGCAGTGTTCTTAAAGCTCAAGTGACATGTATCTGTTATTAAGAATGTTGGATGAGAGTGATGCTTGCATTTCACATTGGGTCCTTTTATACAGGGGTGCCAAGTCACATTTACAGCTACAAATGCAAACATCAGGTCCAACTACCAACAAACAGCAATTTATACAACATACAAAACAAATTGTCTTGAAATGTGCCCTTAGACCACAAAGCATCCATCTTGCAAGTTTTTCTCTGTAAAAGACTGCATTTATCCTATCACTGTTGAATTATGGAATAATTCATGAGCAGACAGCAAAGGAAAACTATACAAAGAAAGGCCCTTAACATCTCCAAATCAGTGGTAAAGTACCCAACCTCACCACCGGTGGTGATAATGCTATCCTCGCCTGTACTACAGGATTAACCTACAGGTGGGATAATATCCCAGTCATAGGCATCCCAAACTACAGAGCTGGTCCAGGATGCGACAAAGGCATTCTGACTGTTCCTCAATGCTAGGTTCTTAGAGATTAAAAAATCAATAGATACAGCTCTCAACCAAACCTCTTCTAACTCTACTAAAGTCACAGAATTAGCGCAGAGAAAAACTGACAACCGTAGGATACAGTGATTCAAATAGAGTGGGAACTGGCTGACCAGGCCAACATCACTTGGGCTCTGCTTGAGAAGGTAGAAGACCTAAAGAATTGCAGCAGGTGTAACAACCTGAAAACGTTGAGCCCCATTACCTGCTGAAGTCCATCTAGGTGTTGCTGCTGGGAGCTTTGGGCTTGACATACTCTGGGGATTGCTCCTTGCTGATAAAGAGGCACACAACATCGGCAAGGAATGACAGGGAGCTGAGACTAGCCCCCTGCCAGTGATCTTCAAGCTGCTCAACTTCTACCATAAGGCAAATGTCCTTACTGTGTATAGATTTAAAGGGAAAGTGCTTTATGAGAGCCAGAGAATGTTCTTATTTCAAGATCATGTGTTACAGGTTACCTTACAAAGAAAGCCTCTGGGGGACCTTCACCCAGGAAAAGGTTAAGGAAATTGATAGTATTGATTAGATAGTGTGTTGGCTGTCAGGTATGCATTGGGCCATGATATTCCCAGACCATTGGGTGGGCTGAAATTTTTAAGAAACGGTTTTAAAATTAAAGTGTGACCTGATCTGGAGTGTGTGCATCTTTTAATCTATACATTATAGATAGGCGCCCCTGATAACATTACAACTATTACATTAAACTAACAAACTCAGATTTTTATGTTTTGCACAAAATGTGAGTTCTCTAATTAAACCCTATGCAGCATTATGTTACTGAAAATGATAACTTGTTGGGTTTTCCCAAATGTCTAACCTTAATCAGCCTTTTAACTATGTAGTGTGACTTTGCCTTCACACAAGGTCAACCTTTTCTGTTTACTAATCACAAATGCGGCTGGTTACAAAAATGCTGAATATTTGGTTGAGAATGGCTTTTAAGAGCTCTAAAAACATAACTGGGCGCCTCATGAAACTGATATAGCCAAGTGAATCAGTCCAAATGCATGAAACATGATACCACATGCATAAGGTAACATCCAAAACTGGTGGCAACACTCTGAATATCAAATTAAGCTGATACACCCATGAATGCCAAAGTCAACACATATTTGAAAGTCAGTCCCAATGCCTCTGCGACAAGAACTGGCTTCATCTTGATTACTATTTTTTAAAATTTAATTAGCAGTGAAAATGCCAAGATGGTGAATAATATGCAAATATGATTAATTAAATTCTTGCATCACACATTCCATGAATCGATATGAGCAAGTTCATAAAGCCTGTATTTATGAATAAAGAGCAGATAAATGGAAAAATGACATAAGAGATACACCCAAGCAAATCAAATCAATTAAAGAACTTGAAAAATATTGACGGACAATACTATCTGTCTGGTAAAGGTACAATCTTGTTGGTTTGCAAAAATATAAATCCAGTACACACATTGTTAGATGTTTAGATTGGTTTTCTCTTAAGAATTTTTTTTAGCTAAAAACATAATAATTCATATGTATCTATCTATCTATATTCTAATATACCAACTGACAAAAAGGGCAGTAGGGAGGAGTTGGGCAACTACAGGCCAGTTAGTCTTACATCTGTAGCAGGGAAATTAATGGAAGCTATGTTAAAGGACAGGATTGTTAAACATCTGAAGTCACATGGGTTTCAAGATCAAAAACAACATGGGTTTACCTCAGGAAAAACATGCCAAAGGAATCTTACTGATTTTTTGATTGGGTAACTAAAGTAATTGAACAAGGTGGTGCAGTAGACATTGTGTGTCTGGATTTCAGTAGGCCTACATAGAAGACGTATAAATAAACTGCAATCTCTGAGTTTAGATCCCAATATTGCTGAATGGACTTCAGAGAAGCATACCATCTTAGCTGCTAGAACTTCCTTGTCACTGATACAACCACCACACTACCTCTCAACCTTTATCTGTGCCTTATGTTTGTCACCTCATTCCCTCAAGATTGTAAGCTTGCGAGCAGGGCTCTCTCCACCTAATGTATGCCTTAGTCTGTCAATTCTCGTCTTGTCATACCCCTTGAATATATGTATGGTATTAAGGGCTGCATAAATTGTTGGTGCTATATAAATAAAAGATAATAATAATGATACACCTACGAAGGGGTTGAGCCCAAGATAAGAAAACATAGACTTTGATGATCCCAGCAGGTATAGGCAGGTATAAATAGGTACTGAGCATTGGTGGCAAAGCACTGTAGTTATAGTTAGATCCCAGTACCGGTAATACTGCAGGTCAATACCCAGTTGAGGGAACACAAGATTGTCAATCCAAGGATTGTCAACCCAAAACCGGTTCAGTACACTAAGCAGGGAGTCAGCCAAGCCAATGTTGGTACACGGAGCAAATTTAACGTTCAGGAATCAATTTGCCACAAAGGTAATACAGGACCTCTAGCCTGTCTGGCCCTTAGCTGCACATCATAGAGATACATTCCCTGTTTCCCTGCTTCCCAACAGAGCCATGCAGGGAAAGACTGCCGGATGAGTTCATGTTGCACAGAGACATCCCTCTGGCTTGCCATCAGGCTACCGGTATTGGGTCTCAGTAGCGTGACAATAAGGTTTGCTGTGTGTGTTCACTATTCATGTAAAGATGTCATCCCTTTGGAGTATATTTTTTCATCTTCAATTGGTTCTTTAACTCATCTTAATAAGTCTTGGTAGACTTTTCTTAGCAACTATTGTTATTAATAGTATTGTATGATATGAACATTGAGCCTAAATATATTGGTACACCAAAGGTTTCTATAATAATTGATCAGGTTGCAATTATTATTTATTAAACAAGTAAAATGTTTGGGTTTGTATGCATAATGTTTTTGTTTCTTTAACTTGGATGACTCTCTCTGTGACAGCTGTCACTTATGGGATGGAGACATCAGGTGGCTGTCATAATGATCAGATCACTCCCATTGGTTGGTGTTCCAACCATCATCAGCGTAAAGACTCTGCAGCGTTTTTAACTGCAGCAGAGTCTAACTGACAGCAATTGGGAGCACATTTGTCTTCTGGGTCATTGCTGCTGAAGACTTTTTTACTCTTTCAAAACATGGACTGTGATTTGGTCCCCACAAGCTTGAGGGGACAGAAGACACTAACATTAAATTGCAGCTGTTGCATTATAGACGCATTTGCTGAAGGGGTTAGTACTACACAATTGTTCCAATGGAGTGACCGGGCAACAGGCAAGGGTCGGGGCGGGTCCCCTCAAGTTTGTGGGGAGTGAAGACACAGAGTATTAACCCCTTAAATGCAGGGAAAGGTCAGGGCTGGTCCGAGATGGCCTCTGTCACTGGGACCCGGCCAGTAGCCTTGCGCTCAGGAGAGCCCACTCCATTTTAACAAAAGATGATCATTGATCAACCATAACATTATGACCACCTGCCGAATATTGTGCAGGCCCCCCTTTTGCTGCCAAAACAATCTTGATCTGACAAGGCATGGACTCCACTAGACCTCTGAAGGTGTGCTGTGGTATCTGACACCAAAACGTTTGCAGCAGATCTTTTAAGTCCTGTAATTTGTGGGGTGGCGCCTTCATGGATCAAAGTGCCATGTGTTTTCCAGGTAAGCAAAAAACATGCATCCATGTGATGTGAAAAAAAACATGATTCATCAGACCAGGCCACCATCTTCAATTGCTCTGTGGTCCAGTTCCTATGCTTACATGCCTATTTTAGGTGCTTTTGGTGGAAAGGTGTCAGCATGGGCACCCTGACTGGCCTGCAGCTACGCAGCTCTTTACGCAACAAACTGCAATGTGCTGTGCGTCCGGAAACCCCTCTATCAGAACCAGCATTGCATTTTTCAGCAATTTGAGCTATAGTAGCTCGTCTGTTGGATTTGACCACACGGACCAGCCTTTGCCCCTTTAAGTGCATCAATGAGCCTATGAGCCTGTTGCTGGTTTACCGTTATTTCTTTCTTGGACCACTTTTGATAGGTAATGACCACTGCAGACCAGGAACATCCCATAAGAGCTGCAGTTTTGGAGATGCTCTGAACCAGTCTTCTAGCCATCACAATTTGGCCCTTGTCAAAGTCGCTCAGATCCTTACACTTGCCCATTTTCCCTACTTTTTAACTTTAAGGATGAAATGTTCACTATACGTCCACATGGTACTCAGACGGGCCAGCAGGCTGCATGTAGCCTGTGGACCATATGTTAGATACCCCTGGGCTAGTAAAAAGACAGGTTAACAATATGGTATTGTGATTTGTACAGTGAAATTCATTTCACTTCAATGGTCAGGTAGGAGCACAATGGACAGTGATACGGGATAAGCTGTCATGGGCTCAAGTCCAATGCCCCCCATCTCTCATCAGGCTAGTAGGAGCTTGTGCTGGAACTACTCAGGAAAACAGAGTTCTGTTGTTGAGTCATGAAGTACTGGAAGTACCTGTGCTTTGGCAGATCGGATCTGGCTTGACGCTGGCTCGTCAGATTCGCCCACTTCTAATTTCAGAGAATGTTTTCCTACATACAGTGAATGACAGTCACACAGAATTTTTTGAAAATGATGAGATGTATGCAACAAGTACTACTAACATTAAAGGCAATATCAGTTATTTATCTTGAAAAAAAGTTACTACCTACTATAACAAAAAATGTTACATTCACAGTGACTAGATTTTGCATAAACTTCAGTATTTTAGCTTTCACCTGAGACAGCTTTACTGGAGATAAATACCCTCATTACTTATTGTGTATAATGAAGTTGTTCTGATGACAGCTGGGATAAAGTATTCAGATCTGAAATCATATTCTAGCGGAAGCCAGACAATAGCACTTTGTAGCATAAATAAAGATGATGTAAACTAAAGTTCAACTTCACAGCTTTCCCACACGCCAAAAACTAAAGAGGCATATGGTGTGTTATATTTTTAATATTATTTTCTGTTTCAAGTATGTAAAAAGGCTCAAGGACAGAGAGATTTTGTGGATTTTTGAAACCCAAAGCAAATATAGGACACGCATATAATTGAAATAACAGCACAATAAAAGGCTATTAGATTTTTTGGTCATGCTATATCCATTAACAGGTGCTTTACAATTGTAGGATGAGATTTTTAAATCAGAAATAAAATGACTCCAATGATGCGTTAACTCTTTGGTGATCACCTTGTCACCAAATCAAGTTGTACACGGTTAGGATGCAAAAGGACACCATTTATATGGACGATGGACATTATCAATGTCTATTTACATAGATCTGTTAATAGGTTTTGTGGAATATTTTTCTTAATGAGTTGCTTATTGTCTTTACACCTTTGTAAAAGCTTTGTTACGTCACATGTGCTGTATTTTTACTTGTTTAACTATCTGGCTACATTTAGCTTTGGGACTCCTATTAATGATTTCCTTTTTCAGTAATCTGTATACCTATAGGTAAATGGTCAGATTAATGTTAATTTTAATATGTTAGAATGCTAGGGTTTAAAATGAACCGAATATATTCAAATCTGCAGCTACAATTTCCACCCTTGGCACTGGTTGGCCCCAACAGATGGGCCATTGTTCACTAGAGGCCAAATCCCAGGAAGCAATCTCTAGTGATGATAAAAATGTAATTGTTCACATCCGATCGATTATATGGAAGTATGTGTGAAGTATGTCCTCATATTTACATTTCATCTATTGATGAAATAACAATGTCTTTAGAGTTAAAAGGAAATGGTGAATCTCTTAGTGTTATCAGAAATTGGCAACTTGAGTATATTGCCAATACTAGGTACATGTAACATATTTGACAAATGCAGAAATTCAATTACACTGGATTTCTGCAGTCCTATTGTGGATTTAAAGTGATAATGAGCCTCAGAAATTAAACGATGGAAAAAATAACATATAAATAATGGTTTGCCTCTTGTTGGGAATTACTCGCCATTTTCATTTCCCATAGGGGATCTTTTTTATTTTCTTTCCACAAAATCATAGCGGTTTCATAAATCAGAACATTCTAGTGCCCAGGATATTGCCAAACCATGACAAATTTAAGAAGATAAAACATAAACACATTCTAAAATTAGATAGGAATCTAAAATATGAAAGTCAGAGAGAGCGGAAAAGAAAAGTAACATGTTTGTCTATATTTTGTGTCTAAAGGCTGATAACCATGAAAGAAACATCTGGAACGTAAAGGATGTGCCACAAGTACATATATTTCAAATCAGCAAATGATGGTAAATGATTAGCAATAAGTTTCACATTAAGAAGTAGATTAACAAAAGCACAAACTGGATAAAATGCTAATTATACCACCCAAGTCATATTCATATATTTACTGAAGCCAAAACATTTGCATATACCAATCACTTAGAAACACATTTCCAAAGGATGAATAATCCTTTTGTGAAAATACAAATTGTGTATTATTATACACGTTGCATTCTAAAAGTCACATGACTGTCAATAATTTACACATGGACAGGTTAAGGTACACTCTTGGTATATAAATCAGATGAATGAGCTACTCTAGATGATTTCTAACCAAGCATATCATTATTGTGACTACGCATGCGTCTAATATCCATTGCTCTAAAATTAATATACCTGATAAAAAATAAAATCTTACAAAAGTTTATATATAACACGTTTTCTGCGATGTCCGAGTTATATTATAAGTTTGATTTTTAAATTCCTACAACAATGGTAGAAGGCATGCGTAGTAATTTACTGATAATTTATTATCAGAAGACCCTTTATACCCTATAGACCCTATATACAGCAAATTATACGATAATATAAGTAGATTAGACACTATAGAAAACAATATGACAACCTCTCGTCTATCACAGCCAATCAGAGATTTCCATAAATAAAAACTTCATGCAGAGGCTACCAACAGCAAGAGGTGTAGTAAAGAAAGGGCTCGGCGCTAAAAGGTGAATTTAATATCACTTTCTAGCTGCTCACTACTTGTGTAAAAATATCCAACTTTACACTAAAAATACAAGAAAAAAAAAAGAATAAAGGAGCGTTGTTAATTAGTGAAAAAATATGTGTGCAGATTAACACACAAACAAATATGTGCAATGTGGGGGAAAATATACATAACATTCAGTGTAAAAATAAAACTTAATTAATTAAATGTCATCATATATTGAAATATGTTCTGAAAATCTTGCTTGTAGATTTTGACTTATAATCTCTAAAAAAATGATACAGAAAAAAAACATAGTGCTCACTGTAAAAAATACTTTCAGGTATAAATTTAAAAAATAACATGTATGGATAAACCACTCACAAGGGAAGTTTAATGTTGAAAGCGTATCGGTGAGACAAATAGCTCTAGACCACCCAGGTTGATTGCTGGCGAGAAAAACTGAATAAATGCTTCCATGTAGAAACTGCTCTTAAAATATCATTCAGATGAAGGTAGGTGATATTTCATATAGAGAAGGAAGCACAGGGCAAAAAAACATATAGTGTAAAAACGTACAAAAAGATTTCATATAAAAACAAAGATATGCTTACAGCAACTAGTGTGTGAAAACACAGCGTGTTTCACAAAAAACGCTTTCTCCAGCACCCAGGCTGGTGGATAAGAGCCTGGAAAGCAGGCATTCTGCAGTCAATCTGGCGTCACTCCGTCCGGCAGCAGTACAAAGAGTAAACTACCTGCCTCATATTGTGTAGCTCCCACCTTTGCCGCCAAAACAGCTCTGAGGAATAGACTCCACTAGACCTCTGCAAATGTGCTGTGGCAGATCCTGTAACTCCTAGCGAGGTGGGGCCTCCATGGATCAGACTTGTTTGTCCAGCACATCCCACAGATGCTTGAGTGGATTGAGATCTGGGAACTTCAGAGGCTAATTCAACACCTTGTTGTGTTCCTCAAACGATTCCTGAACAATTTTCACTTTATGGTCTGCAACAATACCCAGCAGAACATTGGCCAAAGCATCACACTGCCTCTGCCGGCTTGCCTTCTTCAAATAGCGCATTCTGGTGCCATTTGTTCAGATAAGCGACACACATGCACCTGATCATCCACATGACGTAAAAGAAAATCAGACCAGGCCACCTTCTGGAATTGGTCCATGGTCCAGTTCCTATGCTCATGTGGCCATTGTAGGTGCTTTCAGCAGTGGACAGGGGTCAGCATGGGCACCCTGACTGGTGTGTGGCTAAACAGCCCCATACGCAACAGACTGCGATGCACTGTGTGTTCTGACACCTTTGAATAAGAACAAACATTAACTTTTCCAGCAATTTGAGCTACAGTAGCTTGTCTATTGGATTTGACTATACCGGCCAGCCTTCGCACCCCATGTGCCTTGGCCGCCCATAACCCTGTTGTTGGTTCACTGCTATTCCTTCCCGGGCAACTTTTGATAGGTACTGACGACTGCAGACTGGGAACACTCCCACAAGAGCTGCAGTTTTGGAGATGCTCCGATCCAGTCGTCTAGTCGTCACAATTTGGCCCTTCTTAAAACCACTCACATCCTTCTAAAATATCAACATTAAGGATGAAATGTTCACTTGCTGGCTAATATTTCCTACACACTAACAGGTGCCATGATAACAATATTATCGGTGTTATTCACTTCACCTGTCAGTGGTTGTAATGTTATGACTGATATATATATATATATATATATATATATATATATGTGTGTGTGTGTGTGTGATTTGTGTTCCAGTTAGAATGATAGGTCAACTGTGGCTAAACCTAATCTCTATTGCTATAAGTTATTTTATTATTGTATATATATAAACGTACAAAATATTCTGCAATGGTGTACAAAATTTGTATCTGATATGATTTACAAAACACAAGTGAAATTTTAAATGTACAGTGTATACACATTGGAAATATCCAGACAAGGGATATCACTGCCTTACATAAATACTTGGTAAACCATAGTTTATGATTCATTTAATTGCCAAAGACACCATTATGACGTTATTCTTAGGCTTGTACAAGTGCAGACTCAGGGGTCTAAGTCACATCCAAGCAGTAAACACAACCTTTAAATCATGCACAGCAAGCCCTTCTCCCATCTGCTTTTTTGCAGTCAGAAGAAAAATAATCAAATCTTGTTTGCAGGGGGATTACAGATTCTAGTAAAATGCAGAGAATGCAGAAAAGGAGACCATGAATAATGCTCAAATTTTAGCTTCAGTCTACCATACCCAGCCTGGGAATACACACTGCCCTGGCTGTTTGAAGTGGAAAAGAACAAAGTAATTAACGTAATTGAAAGTGATGGATACACATTAATTAAGTAGAAATAACAAACAAGGGATAAATATATATATATATACATGTATCTGAGGCATATTATTGGGCATTAGGTCACACTAAATGGCCATGTATTGCTTAGTCCACCACTATATCAAAGTTAACCAACTCTGTGCCATGGGCTCTGTACCCTGGCCTTCTGATTCTGTTTTGGGTAGGTGAGTACAGGGGGACCGTTGGGGCTACTCCCCTTGCCACCTTTCCCCAATTACCAGAGACTCTAAAGACCGATGAGCTCAGATACTGCATTTTGGGAGTTTTATGTGTGTCACTCTCCATGGGGTAAGGACTTATAGAACAGAGACTTCCACGGCCAGTTTTTGCACCAAGATCTGATATTCAGCAGGTTTTAACCAGAGGTCAGCGAACTGCCCATATTTACCATCTTCCCTGCAGACTACAATAGCGAAACCCTACTGGGCTGAGTGCAAATAATGAGCCGTGTGCAAAGGAGAGCCCAATGGAGAACTATATGTGCTCTGCTGTGACTATTTATGTAAATGAATCCTTGTACTGCTTAAATACTGTTGTGTTCAACATTGTGCATCAACATTGATGCTCGGCAGTCTCGGCAGGAGGAAGTGCCACTTGGCGGGAGTACCCAGCTGGGGTACAAGACATCCTAAAATGGTTGCACTGCTTAGCATGGAGCAGAATCAGTGGGACTGCACTGTCTTTTAACCCATTGAGACTCTCCTGCAATTGAAAGTCCTCAATGGAGATCATTAACAAGGCACTTATGTGGTAGGTGGGCTGCTTAACCCTAAAGTCTGGTCAGGTATATATATATATATATATATATATATATATATATATACACACACACACTATATACTGGTCCTAGTATGAAATGGCCCTGTATACTGGCCCCAGCAAAATGAAATGTTTCTCTTGCACTGTGCATCTCTGGTTTTCTCTTGTGTACAGAACAGTACTGCTAACCTTGTCACTGGTGAGCTGTAAGAATGGCGTTGTAAAGAACAGCTGGTGGCCTTCAAAAGTTGACTATCGTCTCACTCCATTATTAATGTAACACAAAATTAAATGGAATAATTTATTTGCTTTGGCTTCAAAAAGGTCTTCCTCAAAACTCTAAAATAAAAGAATGTGCCGCACACTGTATCTGGTATGTGCTTTCAAATCAGTGGGGATTGTATCTACCCAGATACCATGCATAGGTGAGTGAGCAAAAGTTTGACACCTGAATGATGGATACATCTAAAAGCAGAAAGATGTTACAAAGCTTTCGTCTTAATATTATTCCTTCCTTTTCTTTTCTACCTGCTGACTCCAAATGAAAAAACACAATGTGTTTTTTTCCTTAGGACATTTTGTCGTATGTTTTAAGTCTTTAAAAAAAGTACTAACATGATTGTTGTGTATAGGGCAGAGAGAGCAAGAGGACAGTCCAGTCCTGAACCTAATTGTGGCATTGTGTCTGATGCTTCAATGTGTCTGACTAATATTCACTGTTTTCCAAATAAAATAAACCATTGGTGTTTGTAGAATTGTTTTCTGTCCCCAGATGTGGACACAAACCTGATCTCCCGGTTGCCTAACTAGCCACAGCCATGTTCATATGCTCATAGCCATGTTTCTCTGGTTGCACATACATACAATTCCCCTTATTATATACATATATACACACACATGTCCACTCATACATACTGTATCTCTCTGCAGATTATCCCTCACACATCAACCCCTAGAGATGTTTTTTTCTACATAGGTAAGAAGTCTAGAAATCTGTTCTGGTTTTGTTATATTTTGAGTGTACTGCTATAGGAGCTGACCATGGTCCTGATTCTGTTTGAAGCAGCTTAAAATCAAAATGCAACCCTATGCTTTCCACTGTTGCTCACAGATCACACATTCGTGTAACAGCTACTTATAATCCATCATATAATATCTTTTAAACATATTCCCTGGATTAAGCTTTTGCAGTTGGTGATCCAAATAATTTCCTTAATATGTGCTGATTATATCATGAAATAAACTGTCGGTGTATATTATTGGATCTTAAAATGTCTTTTGTAATTTTTCAAAGAGCCTCTAGGGATTTCAGATCTAAATGGTCAGTACAGAAATAGTTGGGTAACAATGTTTGTTTACTTGTATAAACACATATGTAATCCATTTATTAATAGGGGCTACTACTGTGCCAAAGGTTGTCCTTTGGGATACTGAACATTCTTTCACTGAATTCACTGCAATTTCTGCACACCTCCCCTACAAAAGCTTGAAATCTTCTGAACAATGTTGGCATTTCACCCAGATTCCCACGCTACTTGCCTTGCGTCATTCAAAATTGAATTAAAGAGGAACATAAAACATCATTATAGAAGAATCTAATTATTCCTTTAGATAGCAGGGATAGCATGTCCCAGATAGACTTTCATACCTGTGCTATAAATTCAGAGGGGTTTTATGAGAAGTGGAGTGATGACTGAAATTTTGGGGGGCACCCTTTGAGCGCATCAGACCCACTGTTCTGATTATCACAGTTTAACTCATAGTCTACTAAGTAGTTGCCCAGTGGTTTTGATAGATATACCTGTATAACAGCACATTTTAATTAGCCTTGCCACTTTTGCCCCATATTAACTTTTTGGCAAGGAAACCAAGTACATCTGTACAAACCAAGTAATAATAAGTATTCATTTTATCAACTGGTTATTAAACACCAATAATCTATGTATTGGTTAATTTACTCCTTAGCCAAGATGTTTAAGGTGGCCGTAATCAATCTTTCATAGACCTTGTATGTGTTATACCTGTGTAGTTGTGTTTTTGCTGTATGTGAATGGGGTTCTGACTACTATGATCAGTGTGATGTTCCATATGCCCCATGCATAGAGGTTTAAAACTGTGCTACCATATCCTTAATTCCAGAGTATATAGTATGCTACTGAGCCTAAAAACTACAAGCAGCCAAGAAGTTAATATTTTCTTTAGGACCGGCTTCTTTCTAAAATCTTGAACCATCTGTCCAGGTTGTAAGTAAAATACTCAGCATATAAGTCACCGAGGGTGGAGGGCTGAGTGGAAGCAGCTGTGGATCTCTAGTTCTGATCCTAGCACTGTCCTATACAGAGCTGTAAGCACGCACACAAACACACATATACTGCACTCCTATTGAGTCTCACTTCAGATGTACTCAAACATTCTTAAAAAAACAGTGATCAAAGGCCTAGATAAATTGAAATATAGGATAATACCAATCCATAATATGATAATCATTCAATGGTAGTGTGTATTTGTAGTTCTAAACCTTTTTATAAGTACCTCTAGTGCTTGATTTCTTTCCTCTAATTACCTCCAACATATAACTTTCTGAAATAAGTACTCATTACAAACATTTCATATTACGTGCCAGTAACTTTATTTTATTTATACCATGGACCTATCAGAACCATTCCATTAACCGGTGCATGCCTTAATGAAATTCCCACGGTTAGCATAATGAAATGTTTAAGATAACAGCTGCCCTTTAAATAACATGGCATGAAATAAGACTCCAGGGAAACCAGGTATAAAGATGCCTTCAGTCCCAGGGATAAGCATTGCAAAGTAAATCTTGCAGGATCGCAACAGGCAAGAAGAGCAGTATGCCTTTGTGGGGCTGACCTACAGGTAGAGCCACTTTAGGCTGGTGTTGAAATGCAGAGAGTCAGTACTTACCTTATCAGTACTTAAGAAAGAAGATAGGATACATCTTCCAAGGGGTGAACTGTTTTATTGGGGTTTTCCAGGATTTTTATATGCACACAACTTGGGCATAGGCTAAGCAACAGTAAGGGAGTGATTAGAATTCTGTTATTTTACAGTGATGTCAGAGTGTCTGGTAAACGATGACATAACAATGACAAAGGTGACATAAATTAAATTGCGAAGTTAGCATCCTTATAACATAACTTTAACAGATAAAGAGCCCTCTCTTGGACACCTTAATTCTCACATAAACTCATGTAACAAATGGGTTCGTAGAGTTTCATAAATTCTTGTTGTTATAATAACCCATGCTAAACCGCTGGCATATTATTTTTCCAGTGTTTCCAAAATACAGCTCCATAAAAGTAACAATGTAATGTAAAATGAATGCTATGGGATTAATACATAAGTATTGTTAAAGATTGTTTTTATATTAGAGGAATTTCAATAGACCGCTCCGACAATTGGAAGGCGATCAATGCATTTGAAGTAATGGTTCGGAAGACATAAGCATTTATGCCGAAAGAATAATTGATTTTCCTAGCTAAATGTTAAAACAAATGATGTTTCAGTCCAATTTATCAATTTCACTTTGTTCGAGAGATTACATTTTCTTAACCTAGTCAAAATAGTCATTATGCTTATAATTGGCCAGGATGAATAGAGCCAGTAAATACTTATTAAAGTGTAATCTATACCTTTATACATTTTAACCTCTTCCTTTCAAGCTTATTTCTAATATAAATCCAGCAGGAGTCTTTTGCTTTGACCTTGTTAATAGGCGAATGCCCCAACTTTGCAGAAGTCACATGGTTTCTCACTCTCCTCCCCGAGATCCCCCTGCACCGATCACACTGTGATCTCTATGAAAGTCCCCACAGACTTCATTAATTCACACATACATGGCTGCTTTTAATGTTAATGGACCCCCTTTTAAGCATTTGCTTGTGGGCCCCAACAAGTTCCTCAAGCACCACCAACACTCACCCTTTCCTTTATCACAGCATGCCTTCTTCCCTATTCTATCCATTCATGAACGTGTGGTAATAAGTAGAAGTGCCTTTCAGCTATTGCAGTGAGGAAACGTAAACTTGTATATGAAAGGATATGGCTAAACTGAATCTAAGATGATATCAAGGACTGATAAGGATTTGAGTCTTTATATCATGAAAAACAGTCCTCCATCCTTCCAATCTCAGGTGTAAAAACGTTAGTCCCCTGGGAATACATGGGCTCTGGATTTAAACATTTGACCTGCTTTTAACACAGGAGATTACAACATATACATATTTTGTTTATTCATAAGGCCACATTAACCCATGCAAGAGATTATACTGGAAACCAACGATGTTTGCATCTCCCCAGCCCTTTAGAAACTTATCATGAAATAATATTTGACTGTTATATTTTCTTGATGTTGCTTTCTTCCATCCGTTACATCTCTGAAGCCTCACCCATGTTTTCACTTGTTCTAAATCTTTATCCTTATTTCCTCTTTCTAATCTGAACTTTTGCTACTGTCAGATCATCTTAGGGGCTACAGAGGAGAAAATGGCATTAATGTATGTAGGAGGCTTAAACTCCACTCAATTCTCCTTCTCATTACCCTCAGGCAACCCTCCTCTCATAGCTGTACACCCACCCTGCCCCTCGCTTTTTTGCTCTGTGAAATGGTAAGTGTGTCGCGGGCGATAAGACTTCACTGCTCAGCTCTGCGAGATTCTATTTGGATAGGGTGGTTCTGGCACTGTACTGTCAGCCTGTCTCCTGGTGAATGAAGAAGTTTAACAAACTGGAAAATGAAAGATCACTGAGGCTTGTTGAGTTGGAATCAGAAAATACTCCTCCTTTAGGTCTCCTGGGAGCAGATATTCCCATCACCCATTTTGAAACATTTTCTAGTAGTAAGATAAAGGTTCGAGTGCCGTAAGGGAAAAAAAAATATATAGTTCGTTTATTCAACACTGTTTTCAGTTGACATAAGGAACTTGTTTTACATGCCAAAAAGTTTTTTTGCGTTATGCTATGTATATGTTTTGTACTTCTTGTTATTTGGTTGCTATATATATTGTGTTTTCACTTTGCAAAGAAACATTTGACATAATGATTTTTTGTCTTTCAAATTAAATTCCATATAATAAATATTGCCTTTAATGCTTACAAATGTTTTTTTTTCACTTCTACAGATCAACACCCAAATCCTCTGGATCGCAGGAGTGGGGTCTTGACACGCCCCCCACACCACCCCTGGCGTTCAGGAAAACGATACAAAAAGCTGAGGTCAGAAAGCCGGAGTTCAGAGTACTTGGGTAAAAAGCCTTGATCAAGGAGCCAGAGTTTAGAATAGTCGGGTAACAAACCAAGGTCAGGGAGCCAAGAAATACTAATATATGAACACAGGAATGCATCAAAAGGCAAGGTGCAATGGTCCTCTGATGATTTATATACGGCTAGAGGGAGAAAAGGCGCCAGATTTCAAATTGGGCACCAAATACAAATAGTCAAGATAATCAAAGCCAAAGCACAGCTGCGCTCAAGGCCACAACCTTCCAAGATCATATACTTGCTGTTGGCAATTTTCCATTAAACTCTGAAAAATCAATGGAGTTTGGCAAAGCTCGCTCAGTTTCATCCTTACAGTGACTCACTAATTGTGGCAACCAAACGTATTTGTCCATGTAAAACACATGCATTGTCAGATACGAGTCTTACCTGTATTCAAGCAGGTATTACAACTGTTATACTAAAGGCAAAAGCACCAACTGGAATGATTGCATTTCACATCAGAGTAAATTATAAAGTAATGGGCTCCAACTTGTGTGAAGTTAGCCCTGGGATTCCAAACCATATGAACCATTAACAGCCATAATCAACCCCTAACAGTTCCCAGGTATAGTTAGGAACCAGTGTAGATGTGATATCAAATCAAGGGAGTACAATATTAGTGCCTAGATAACTAGATCAGTAAAAAATGTCCCAATTACAGTAAGTTACCATTCAAAGGGTTAAGAGATATTCTTATTTATGTAAAATACAGTATCTCTTTCATGTCTGAACATTAAAAGTCAAGTTTAGAAAAAGGTCATATTGATTGATCCATTCATTTTCTTTCTAAAATCTCAATTCCTTCTCATCGTATGCAGTGATCCTAACAGCAGACTAATTGCTGACTGTCTCTATCTGCTTAATGAGATTGTAATCTCACATTCCAAACTGAAAAGAACTGGGTCATAACCCTACAGCAAAGAGCCAACTTATTAAGCTACGGGTTTAGTCCATTAAGTTAAAATATCTTCAAAAAAGTAGAACCTCTGTCAAAACAGTGGCCATCGTGAAAACTATCATCAGATGTACGCTGTACTATGTCAAAATCCAGATTTTTTTTCTTCCTCCACATTTTACTTATTCACCTGAAAAGAACTTTAAACTGGTAAATAAAGAAAACATGTTTACTTACAGTTATCTAAAAAGGATGCGATACCAGGAGCAGAGATTTGACAGGAGAGGCTTCTAGAAAACTAGAAGGGGTCACCAACAAAGGGTAACGTCAGGAACCACACTGTGGAGTATAATCGGAATAGAAGATCAGCGAATCAGGAAGCCAAATATCAGTATTGAACAGAATCAGGAACCAAATTCAAGGTCAAGCCTCGTTGCCATGACAACACAGACGTGGCTGTATTGGATCCCCAGTTTATGAGGCTTACTGCTGCCTCTATAAGCCTGCCTCTTCCTCTCCTCCAGTGCTCAGATATATTGTGCATCCTGTATCCTGTAATTTCTGTGTTCTTGGTTGCTGATTCGGATTGCTTTGGACTTGGCTTAATCCTGGACTCCGCTTATCTATGGCTTCCTAACCTGGCTTGTTAGTTTGATCCTTTTTATCTCTGGCTCAATGATTTGGATTACGTCTCCCTCCGGCTTCCTGACCTTCTGGATTATTTGTGGTACTTTGGATGTCCTGAACATCACCTACAGAGACTCTTATTATTCTCAGTGCACTCGTGCTTGTGGCTGCACGTAGTAAGGTCTGTCTCATCTCCAGACATTTTCTAGTGTACCACATTTAAGCAAGTGTGTTCAATCCCGGCACCTGAGCTTCACTTTTGAACTGTAAGTACCCTAACAATAATACAATAAAGAGAATAGACACTTACATTAACCAAGAGGCCTTAATGTTGAAAACATCCAGGTTCATTTGAGGTGAGCTGGGTGGTAAAAGTACATAATTGTCTTCTTGTGGGCACGGGTGAGGTTTCACGTTAATAAGCAACTGGAACACAATCAAGGCCCAGATGAAGAGTGTTGGAGTCAACGGAATCTCCGTGGACATGGCCTCCCGGTGAACTTCCACAAAATAATGGAGCCTCTGGAAAAATAAAATTTGCTTTTGGGTCATTTGCACAAGTCTACCATCTGCCCATTTTTTAGTTGTCAATAAAAGAGGTATTCATACAATACCCAAGTAAAATGTCGTATGCTTCACACGCTGCCTGCATCTGAGCATAATGAGATTATTTTGTACCTCAGCATGCAAGAATTGAGGGAACGTTGATGGAGACTGACCACCGGAGACTGACCAGTCAGTCAGCTGATAGATCCCAATATCACGATAGATCTCTTTTACTTTTTTTGTGATCAGTTACCATGGTCGCAAGTAATCATATTAGAAAAAAACTCTATGGGTTACAAATGTATGTATAGATGTCACACCCAATTTCTAGTTCTACCCAATTAACCTGTAGGTCAATTAAAAGGTTAAAAGGCAAAAAAGCGTTATCAGGAGCAATAACACAGATGCAATCTTAAGAGATTTTGAGGTCTAAAATTATAGACAGGAATAAAGTTTGTATAAACAAAGGGAAACAATCAAGTGAAATAAGAAAAGGCTTAGAAGTACACTAATTAGTAGACTTAATTTGTTGGCCTTGGCAATAAACCCTCCTCCTGGGAAAAAATATAATTTGCTACGTTTTTATTGGCAGAGAGTTTCCCACTAGCTGTTTGTTCAGTGATGTTGACATTAAGCCAAAGTGGTATGGGTTTCTGCAGCATTAACATATGTTTTGGCTAGTTAGGTCATCTATTGAAACCTCTGACTATAGTTAAAATTGATACCTTTCTTTTTTTTTTTTTATTTACAAAATACAAAAATATACAAACATTTAGACTTGACACATACGGGGATTACCTACACAGATAAATATAGAATACAAAGTACCAATTTTCTTATTTGGAACTAATTCCAGTCATCTATATTTACAACTTATACTTTCATATGAATTCAAAGTCTCTGTAGTATCCACTTATGACATAAAAAGGAACGTTCATGGCGTGGTTAGGAGGGGTATAAAGCATTGTATAACTAAAAAAGGTCTTCATAAGGTCATTAAATGCACCTATAAGGGTGGTACTAGCTCATCAAATGTTTTGAGCCAGAAGTCCCAGCATTGGTATGCTTTCCATGAATTTAAGAAAGGCCAACTAATTGCTCTTTCCATCTTTATCTGAAAAATGAACTGGTTAATAAAATGTTTCCATAGAGGAGAACCAAAGACTTTCCAATTTCTGGCTCTTGTGATTTTCATTGCTGCTAGGCAATGTGTTAACAGTAATTTATCTTTTTTTGTAAAAAAGGCCAGTTTAAGTGTAGTAGGGCTACCTCTGGTGATCTTTTAATCTTTGTTCTTAATAAAGAATCTAATAAGTCGTACATCTTATTCCATGTGTGAAGATATGTTCCCTCATCTTTGTTACATCTCCAACAAATAGAGGAACTGTTGGGATGCATTAGTTTTAACTTAGACGGGACGAGGGACCATCTATTGGCTACTTTGTACTGGGTCTCCAATAAAGTTATAGAATGTATAGATTTAGTTATATTTACTTCAGCTTGGCACCAGTCTGTAGCATGAATTTTGCAATGTAACTCTTTTTCCCAAGATTTTATATAAGGGGCGTCTTGAACCTCTTCCCATTCCCGTACTAATTCCATGATCTTAGAAGTCACTCGAGACACTCTATCGGTGTTAAATATTTCACCAAGAAGGTCAGTCTGAATAGTAGGATGCATAAAAAACTGTCTGAGGGCACTTTTTATTCTTAGATATTTAAAAGATTCTACTGGTGGCAGTTGGAATTCTGTTTGTAGATCTAAAAAAGTTCTTATTTTGCCATCAGAAAATACATTTTTAAAACGATTTATACCTTTCTGTTTCCAAAGTGTAAAATTAAGTTCCTCTATATTAGAAGCTTCTAAAATTGATACCTTTCATAGGGCCAACACATAAATTTCAGATTCCATGTAAAGAAGGGACCTCTGAGGTCCCAAAACCTTATGTAACTTCAACTTACAATGCCTTTTTCTCTGGCTAATAAGACTGTATATATTTATCTTTTTTTAGCAGCTTTAGGTATTAAGTTCCAGACATTTTGAATGCTCAGAACCCCCCTAGAAATAAATCTTTAATAAAGTAACATTTTGCATCATTTTTTTTTTGATAAGAGAACACACCGCTCCAGGTTGGAAGGGCCCTTCCTTAACTATTTTGAACCGTTACAAGCATACAAGAACCAAAATACAGGGTCACACCAGGCCCCCTAGTAGTTACGTTACTGTCACCAATTATTCTTATCCTTGAACTGGAATTCCCTATATATTTGCATTTCCCACAAAGACAATAGGAAATGCATCTTTGTTTCCCAGTACCATGATAAGACATCCCTGACCAGTTACATGACCTTTTATTTTCTCTTCACATTTACTCTACTCTGATTTTGATATAAAATTCATTACAAATTCAAAAAAGCATTTATAAATTATTAGAATCAACATCAGCTCAAGTTTGGTTTGGGCGCAGTATCCTACATCTACGCTTAATGGATTTTCCCAACAGATATTGACATATGTTAGTAAATATTTACTTTTTTTTCCTATATATTTAATGTTTTAAAAGAGGTTTCTGGGGAATAAGCGTATTTCATGGCAGTTGTCACGACAAACGTGTTCTTGTTGATATAAGCAATACATTAAGTATCATATTTACTCACGTAATACTGAATTTTATGTTGCTCTGGCGTTCTCTTGCTTATCACTTGTTACTCAGAAATAAGCCCTGTGGGATTTGAATCCCTGAAACAGCTGGTGACCAGTAAGTGAACAGCAGACTGACATTACTGTGTACTCAAAATGCTTCTGAAGTGTACAATATCTCATATCTGCGTGTAAATTATATCACTGAAGAGAAAAGCTATAAACCATAATGACATCTTCGTGAGCACTTACATTATTGTAATGTTTTTTTAGCTCAAAAAAATAATATTGTATAGCGGTCAGGCAATTTCAATATAGTCCTGCCTGTCAGAAGTATTCAGACCTTCTTATTTCCTATACAGCCATGTATACTCATATTGTCCTTTTTATAGATTATCACATATAAAAAAGTATTTTTTTTACCATTTCACATATAGTCCAAACTTTTAAGAAATAAAATCAAAACTACATTAAATAAAATCTTTTTTGTTCACGCTTCAAAGCACTGAAAAAAAAGTTCTATGTACAGCAGAAATCTAGAGACCGATATGACAAAACTACATGTTCCTTTGCTGCATTGCCCCGGAGTCATTTAGTGACCTTTAACTCTATTTTTATGTACTCTTTTTTATTACTTCTCTCCGTTTCTATGATATGTTTGCCCAAAGGATCCAGGCAACCTGAAAACATAACAATAAAAACAAATTGCGTGAACATTAACAGTTTCATATTTGTGAGTTATGGGTTTTTGTTCAGCGGGAAATACCAATGTACTTAGCAGGTTTTTGTGTTTAACCTACTTACTCGATTTGCTTGTAAGGCAACCACTTAGTATATACGTTAAAATCAAAATCTTTTATAAAAGGGTGAATCCTGACAATGCTACAGGGAAACTGCAGTGCAATGCGCTACAGACCTCACTGTGAGCAGAACGTTTAAAGGTCCTTCCTTCCCACAAGACTTTCTTAATGTAATTGTTTTCACCAGCAGCTACATTTTGACAGTTATTTATGCTCTCACAAAGTCAACAATATCAGTACATATATAACATTAATCTAGCAGCAATTTCACCATTAAACGCCATAATGTATGATGGCAGCAAATTCAGTGGCTTTCCCCGAAAAAAAGCAATCAGTACTACTGACTGAAACAAAGTTGACAACTACTATAATCAGGTGTCCTGCTCATTACTGTTCTTCATATGAAACATAACTAACTCTGGGTTTTTAGACAGAATCTTAAAAATTTAGATGCATGTCTACATGAATAGTTAGTATCCAGATTCCTTCTAATATGGAGCTAGAAGACCAGGCTAGGTATTTGTATAAACCCAAGGTGAAGACATCCAGTCCCTAATCTATGTGATTGAACCCATTAGAATGTTGATCCAGGGCTCTTAAGCCTCTAGAAACATAATCAGCAACTGGCCAGGGACCAGGATATATCTATAAACTATGAACAGGTCAAGATTCGTATGAGCAGAATAGAATGATGTAGTAAACTGTGGTCTTCATTGTAGAATCTGTATCAGGGCAAACCTCTAGTTTTTGGTCAACACACATAAAGATATTTGTGACAAAATTAGACATTTTACTGTGCTTGCACTCAGTGTGTATTAGTTGTTTATTAAATTATGTTCTTTTACCAAGTAGATATTAGTTGATTATGTATGGGCATGTACGGGCTACTGTTCAGTACCTGCATTGCCGCTTTTTTCGCCGCGATCGCCCACTTTGCAGCATCCACGGAAGGATGGGGGAAAAGCCCTCCCCCGACAAAAATGGCTACAACAGAGCTAAGGAAGTGATCAGCAATCACTTCCTAAGCATAATTGGTGTTGCTGACATGCCTCAATATCAAGGCATGTCAGTACCACAACTCCCTACCCCGTTCGCCTTGTGATTGCTCCGAACAGCAACCACAAGCGCCATCAGTGAATGGCATTGTCGCCATTCACAAGATGGCGGCGCCAACTGTCAGATCAATGAGTTCACAGAGGATCCTACAAGTCCTACAATTAGCGCTATATCTTCACAAAACTTGTTGCATGGAAAGAGTTCAAATATTGGCATTTTAAATGCCCTTGGGGTGCCTAGTTTTAAAAAAAATATGATTTGATGGGGGTAAATTGATTTGGCCAGCTTTAAAGATATCCCAGATATGGGACATGGGCACAGATTGGCCAGCTGTCCAAATGCCAAAAAATGCACACCTTTTACCTCCCAAATAATCCCGTCAAACCCATGCCACCAAATGTCAAAAAATGTGCATGCCCCAAATGGTCCCTTTGCCCCCAAACAGCGAGACAAACCCATGCATGGGGTATCACAGCACTCAGGAGATGTTACTGAACACATACTGGGGTGTTTTTTGATAGTGACATCTACCAGGAGTAAATTCACACCTGAAGTACAAAAATACTTACTCTGAGGGTAAGAGTCAATTTACCCCTTCACGACAAAGCCTTTACATGTACAGAGTCAAATAGAAGAATCTATTTAGCAGGTTTTTTTCATTAGTTTTTGCAGATGAGTAAAAGATTTTTCAAAGTGAGAAAAAGTCCTTTCTTAACAAAAAAATCACCATATTTTATCATTTTTATAGTAAATTAGATGATACCATAAAAATAATGATATCTACAGGAAGCCCTGCTTGTCCTGAAAATATATAATGTGTACGGGTGCACAAAAGAAGAAAATTACAGCTAAACAGCAACACTGGAAAAATGTTAAAAGAGCCTTGAGTCCCACAGCATGCAGCTGAATCTGTATATCCACTGGTGAAGTGTTTCTGTTGCTAGTGGTGGTGGGTCTTGCACTGCAAAACTGAGTGTAGATTTCTTCCTTTATCCTGATATTTTGCTGATGTAGGTAAAAGGTGAGTCTAGAAGGTGTCAGGGTCCTCCCCTTTGGGAACACTCCCTAAATATTGTTTCTGAATCAAATGCAAAATGCCCTGGGAAACATCTGGGAAAACAAATTACAAAAATAAAATGAAAATTTCATCCGAATTGATTTTGTTATTACCAAATTCAAACACAAATGCAGTTTTCACCAACATATCTTTCACCAGCCAGAGAAAATATATCTAGGAGTGTGATGACTTTGTGATCCTACTTAACATCTACCATGTAGACCCTTTGATCCACATGAGAGGGATGAGTTGCACAACTCTCCGACACTGTAAGAGCCAAAGCAACGGCAAAAACATGGAATTGGTGTGTCATCTACAAACAACAGACAAGGTTTTTACAGGAGACTTAGTATGGAAGATATTTGCTTAGCATGCTAAAAAATAATTGCAATACACTCTAAGCTAAGCAGCTTTTACATCGTGTCTCAAAATAAACCAGAAGAGTTGTTCCTGTTAGAAATCCTGAAGGGGGTAAACATTGACACCAAGCTTGTTGTCCTTTGCAACTGCAACACAGCTTCTGCTTTAACGACCAAAAATGTAATTAGCAAAAAGTATTAAAAAACTAACATCCACTTAATCTTAACCTTAATCACATACATACAGTGCACACACATATATTTTTATATACTATAAATTTAAGAACTGTATTGATTAAATATCATATTTTGTTTGAAGGCAATGTAAACTGATGTTTAAAAAATATAAACTTGAGTTCAAATTCTAAAATAGGTACGCAACAGGATTAGGGGAACATTTTTCAGTTCTCTTTTGGAAATACTATTTTGCTGAAACTTCGTCTTTTTTAGAAGTGTGTTTACTATACCAGTTGAATGGCTAGAAAGTGGAGGTCCCCATGATGTTTGTGACCTCAAAGCTTCAGCCTCATCTTCTTGTTTCTTCAAATATCTTGGATGATGGCCTATAATTTATGGAAATCTAGAGAACATAAATTATGTAATCTGTGCTTTCATGTTTTATTTCATATCTCTGCACTAGGACTGACTGAGTGAACCTGAACAGTACATCATAAATATACCTTAGACTTGCTGTTTTTGACATTATAATCTCCAGATTTTCCACTGAGGGACTGAGGTAATAGCTTTCGATCAGTGGCAGTTGGTCAAACTGTTCACCCTGCTCCTACCTACTCTCTGCCCACTTCCAGTCTAGCTTGGGCTAGCACCACCCAGAAAAGTGCAAGCCATGTCTTTGATTACATCCATAACCCTAGAAAAGGGGCAGCTGAAGTCACTATAACCTTAGGAAGTTCCAAGGTATTGTCATACTGGTAGTACACAATCACTGGTACCACTGACTTGTAAGTGCTCTGCAGTGCTAGGCCTTCAGAGAGAATTCCATTCCTGATCAAGCTCTGCACTGGGGGGGGGGGTCCCGCAGCTGAATCAACTTTTGGAGATGGTCCTGGCACTTGCTGGACTTTCTTGGGCACCCTGACGCATTCTTTACAACTATTGAACAGGATATTTTCCGAAGTAACCATGGTTAACTGAGAAAGAACAATGATTTACAGGCACCACCTTCCTTTTAAAGCTTCCAGTAGTTATTCTAACGGAGTGATCTCCAGCCTTGTCCACGTCAACACTCCCCCCTGTGTTAACGAGAGAATCACTGACATGATGTCTGCTGGTCCTTTTGGGGCAGGGCTGAAATGCAGAGGAAATGTTTTTCGGGGATTAAGTTTGTTTTGATGGCAAAGAGGGATCACTCTTCATATCATTCTGGAGTATATGCAAATTGCCATCCTCTAAACTGAGGCAGCAGACTTTGTGAAAATTAATATTTATGTAATTCTCAAAGCTTTTGGCCATGATTGTACACAAAGCACGTTAAAGGGCCGTGCACAGTATCAGTGAATCAAACCTTACAGCCTGACATCCTAGACTCTAGATCAGGGATCCTCAAACTCGGCCCTCCAGCTGCTGCAGGACTACATCTCCCATAATGCTCCTTCAGCTAAGGGGCTGGCTGAGGAGTATGGGAGATGTAGTCCTGCAGCAGCTGGAGGGCCGAGTTTGAGGATCCCTGATCTAGATCAATCTGAATGAAAGCTGATAACCACTATTTGCAAGCATGCAGTTCTAGTGAAAGTGAAGCTACTTTCTTACGCCTTGAATGAAAATTAAATTAAAATGTAGTGGCACTTTTATAATATATTCTCAGAAATGGAGCCTCAAACCTTCCCCTGTTGTATCTAGTTTGAAGCTAGTAGTGTCACATGTCAGCCAGCAGCCATCCTTTTAAGCCAGTTAGTGGTAAATGCTGCCTTTTCAGCCCAACAATTTTTTTTGCATTGTTATATTGTTAATTGCCATGGCTAAGGAGGGTAAAAAAAATCATCTTTAAAACTGCTCCTGTCACAGTTTCACAAAGTGTATCTAGGGATTTCAGAATAGGGAACAAAACTGCCAAGAAGAACTTGTGATAGACAAGTTGTGAGGAATTATAAGTTGGGCTGGACAAGCCATTAGAGAACAGGGATAATAAAAGCTATAAATGCTGAAACAGCAAAATAAGTTCTATCATAGACAGCAAACATTTTTTTTTGTCTTCCCAATTCTACCTAGCACCTCCTGTGTGTTTGTTTCTTGCTTCTGTATGTTACAATTATGTATTGTTCAGTGTACTAGATCAGGGGTCCCCAACCACCGGGCTGTGGACCAGTACCAGTTATTGGCCTATCACCAACCGGGCCGCACAGTTGCGCCGGGTGAGTGTTATCTTTCATTTAGCCCTGCTGCGGGCAAACAGCAGGGTGAGGATCCAGATTGCCACAGCGGTGCAGGGGACCTGGATCCTATTCTCCGGCACCCGTGGACGTCTGTGCAGCCCCCAGGAATTCTTTTAAGGAGCGCTTCCGGGGCTCTACCATAGAAGCCCCGGCAGCAGTGGAGGTTGTCTGAGCACATTACACAGACCAGCCGGGGAAGGTCTGCCCGATGTGTGCAAACAACTTCCGCTGCTGCCGGCACTTCTGCCAGGGCTTCTATGACGTAAATCGGCTGCCCCCACTAGGCACCAGGGAGTCTGGGGGTGCATTGGTAAGTCAGGGGGCAGAGTGGCATATCAGGGAGGCAGAGTGGCACCTCTAGTGAGGCATATCAGGGGGCAGAGTGGCATATCTAGTGGGCATAGAGCTATCAGGGAGCAGAGTGGCATATCTAGGGGGGCATAAAGCATAACAGGGGCAGAGTGGCATATATCTAGGAGGGGCAGGGGGCATAAAGCATAATCAGGGGTCATAGTGGTATATCAAGGGGCAGAGTGCATATTGAGGGGGGAATTAAGCATATCAGGGGCAGGTGGCATATCTGGGGGAAGAGTGGCATATCTGGGGGGCAGAGTGGCATATCTATGGGGGCAGAGTAATATATCTATGGGGCAGAGTGGCATATCTAGGGGGGCCATAACGCATATCAGGGGCAGAGTGGCATATCTAAGGGAGCAGAGTGTCATATCAGGAGGCAGAGTGTCAAATCTGGGGGACAGCGTGGCATATCTGGAGGACAGAGTGGCACATCTATGGGCAGAGTGGCATATCTATGGGGGGCATAAATCATATCAGGAGGCAGAGTGTCATATCAGGAGGCAGAGTGTCATATCAGGGGGTCAGAGTGTCATATCTGGGGGGGCATAAAGCATATCAGGAGGCAGAGTGTCATATCTGGAGGACAGAGTGGCATATCCAGAGGACAGAGTGGCATATCTATGGGCAGAGTGGCATATCTATGGGGGCAGAGTAGCATATCTATGGGGCAGAGTGGCATATCTATGGGGGGCATAAAGCATATCATATTCTATAATAATAGACGTAAAATGCAAAATAAATGTAATGCACTTGAACCAAACCCAAAACACCCCGTCCGAGGCCCGCAGAAAAATTGTCTTCCACAAAACCGGTTCCTGGTGCCAAAAAGGTTGGGGACCGCTGCTCTAGATTATGCTGGGACTAAATATTCTTCTTCCTGAAATAAAATGTTAACCGATCAGGGCTATCTTTTTGTATGGTAGGCTATAGCCCCAGAAGGCAAGTGTTTTGTACTAACTGTTACTGCTTTACCACTATTTTGGACCATCAGTTTGCCCATTTTCAGGAAGATTACTCTAGTTTACTTAGGTGCCTCCCTACCAATATAGAAATCTTGCAATCTATATTGCCATTCCAACACTGCAAATGGACAAACAGGGACACTGTCAGGACTAGGACAAGCAGGTTGTGTAGGAGCCCAGTTTCAGTGTATACCAAGGGCTCTGTCTGTACCTCAGGCAAGGCACACATAGTCAGGCAAGCCAGGTCAATACCATGAGATCACACGAACAAGAGCCAAATCAGTAGCTGAGAGCAAGGTCAAGACAAGCCAGGTCAGCACCAGGAGATCACAGGGGCCAAGTCAGAACCCAAGATCAAGCCGAGTCAGGACAAGCCGAGTTAAAAACAGAGAACTGGTAGGAACAGCACAGAGCCAGGAAGCAGAGAAACAACAAAGGTGAATACCTTTGTAATTAGAAACAGATGTTCCTGAGAGGGAAGGGTAGCCACTAGTGGCTGCAGGTAGACACAACAAAGTATAATCATGACATAGTCCAGACTGGCAGGGTGGAATCCTAACATACACTTTTGTGTCCTACTGATATCTGCTTAAGTCATTTAATAACAATCTGTTTCTATTAATACACTTTCATTTATAAATATATTTCTACCGATTCTATACACATAATTTGTTTTACTTTATGGTTTAAAGAGGAACTGTTAAGAAGTCCTCATGCCCATCAGCTTTTTATTCTATTTATCTTTTTGATGCTCTATTTTATTTCACATTGCAAAAATCAGCAGATACTTAAGGATGGGTTTAGTTGCCTTTATTATAACTACTTACCACTTAAGGACAAAGGTGCTTTTTTATTTTTTGTACCCTTCGTGGCAATGGCTATTTTAACATTTCTGTGGTGCTCAAGTGTTGCTGTCATTTTCTTCTCTCTTATTTAGGTTATCCACAAAAGTTATATGTTATTTTTTTTCAGGACAAGAAGGGTTTTCTTTAGATATGATTATTTGGCATCTAATTTACTAAAAACAATTATAAAATATGTTTTTTTGTGAAAAATCTTTCATCTCATCTGAAAAAGCTAATGAAAAAAGTAGATTCTAATATTTTCCTGATTTTAGAAATACCTCATGTTTTATGTTTGTTTTTGTTTGCAAGTTATAGGACAATAATTACATATTGCTATGTTAAAACGTTTTTTTAAACTGGTTATTCCACCTCCATTTCCTACTTGGGACATCATTGAAACCAGTCAGTTTAATTTACCCCCTTCAAAACCAGACACTCAAGATACTTCAAATGCTAGTGTTCATTTTGTTTTGTGTCAAATAACACAATATGGGTTCAGCAATATATCCTGAGTACAGTGATACCACTGTACCACAGTGAAACCATAGGTTTGTTGGGCTAAAAACCTTTAGAAGGTGCATTTTTATGGAATTTTGACATCTCATCATTCCATGCCTATGTCCTATTTGGGACATATTTGAACTTCTCCAATTAGATTTACCACATCAAATCATATGTCTTTGAAAACTAGACACCCCATGGATATTTCAAATGACAGTATTTCACCTCTTTCCATGCCAGGATTTGTGTGAAAATATAGTGACTTGCTCATAAAAATAAACATATTGAGTCATCTCAACATCATTGTTAAAGAGAGGAGTGATTAGATGGGGCCCCTGCTGCAGTTTTGGAGTTGCTGAAAGCAATCTTTGAACGCTTCCAAAACCCCTTTAACCTTATGATGTGCCAGGCACATCAACTGTCGTCAATGGGATGTATTTGTGTGACGTGCCTACCACAGCAATTGTCGTTAAGGGATTAAGTACACATCACTGATTGTGCCCTGTATATTTCTTTATAAGTCTACAAAGCATGTTCTATGCTGTCAACAAAACTATTGTTTTTTGTGACCAAGGGTGAGATGTGTTTTGCTGCAGGATATTGGGCTTTCTAATTAAAGCTGAGCTTCTACTCTGTCAACTGTAGACAATGTAGCTTGTTCTAAGTGTAGGAACCCATGTGAGGTCACTATGATATCTAGGGTTGCCTGCTAGTTACAAGAGATACCCCTATGACCCACAAGAAGGCTTAAAAGAAATAATAATGAATAATAATAATAAATAGAAAGTGAAAAAAACCAAAAAGTTTAAATGAGAAAACAAATTATAAAGAACATTTGCATGTGAAATTTTGCTGTAGCTGAGGGATATTGCTGGCACCTATACTGTTGAATAAATGCTGAACAAATTAAGAAAAAAAAATATCATACCCTTTGGCTATGTACTCTAAGATAATAATAATAATAATAATAGTGATTAGTGCTATCAAATGAATGCGCTGAGACAACAATATATGATTGGTACTGTAAATGAGTGAAAGGGAAATCGTGGTTGAACAAAAACATAGCTAAATTGCAAAAACTACTTTGGTCTGTAAGTTTAAAGAAAAACATTCTTGGTCCTTAGAGAGTTCCTGGTCCTGAAGGATGTTTTTCTTGCATAGCGAAAGGAATGTGTGGTAGGTGACTCCATCATTTGCGAACAAAGGGGCAATTTTAGTTTTTTTAATTTTAATTGTGAATTTTGTTTGAAGCGAGATGCCTACTTTAATGAAAAATTAAAGTTTTCCAAGGGAAACATAACACAATCTACTGTATTTGAGCCTAGTCTGGGTTAACAAATGGAACATATGGAGATTAGATAACATAAGAAAGCTCCAGCTGCCTTGATAGAAAATTTCTTGCTGTGTTTGCCAATACAAGCTATCCTGCATCACCTATAGGATAGTTACCCACTGCTACAAGCGGTAAAGGGACAACACCTAATACAAACAAAATTCCCAGATCTTACAGTACCTGATACTGTTCTATACGGCAAGTGAAATCTACAACAATCTTTTTTCACACATACAGCTTCTCATGGCATGTTTTTCTGTGTATGACAAGCCTGTTTCTGCACAATTGATATTTAGTTTAGGATTAATATTTCTTTGGTTATAAAAGTTCAGTAACCAGCAACAAAAATCCCTGCCATAGACTACTTTACTTAATTATGCATAAAAATTATATTTGGGATGTATGCTGTATATAGTAATGTTCTATGACATTTATATATTGGCTTATATATTTACATGAAATACAAAAACAACTGTATATCTCTCATTTGGCAGTTTAAATAGACTTAAGATAACCTTTCCTATTGAGGTTATTTCCTATTGACCCACACAAGAGCATTTTAAATTAGTTAAATGGTTTATTCATATTAATACATAAAAACACTTAAGTCAATATCGTAGTGAATCTCCAATAGAAAAATCATTATCATTATACATAGCAATAATCTACAACTAAATCCTCGGGGGGGAGGAGCACCAATTAGCACAGTTTGTAAATTAACGAGAATATTGATTATTATAGATTATTTAAACACTGTAAAATATGCATAGGTTATCATGCAAGTTCAATATTATAGTAGTATTATAGGTTTTTGTCTTTTATCTGTGATTGCCTGGGAGAAAAATATTTCCATTAGATTTCCATCAAGATGGGTTTTCTAAATGGATCCCAAGGATTTGTGATTAGCCAACTCAGAGATGCAAATCCTCTTGGTTTACAGCTATGCCATCCATAAGATTTAAACAAAAGCATTTTCATCCGTATTAAGATATCCATAAATGATCCAGCTATGCAAATAATCCAGTATGTTGTTCATTCCGTTGTTATAACTACTCGAGGAAGAAGACACAAATTATTACTTTTCAAATGTGAAAGATTATACTGTTGATATAATGGCAATATGGTAAGACATTGAAATATATTTGTCTTGACTAGTGAAATATATAAAAAAAATATAAAAGTAAATTTATTTACTATCCCTGTAAACAAGAACTACAACTAGGACATGCAGAGGCTCATTGAAAGCATATTAACATATAATAGCATATTTGACACGAAATAGGTCTTCTCAAATAGAATTATATTACTAAATATGAATTAACCAACTATTATAAACTATGAACGTTTGCTCCAAAACTTACAGGAGTTTTGGTCTAAAAAAACTGACATGATACTAAAGGGGGCATTAATTAACAAGGGGGTGCTGGCTTCAAAATATACAATGTGGGGCTAGCTGGGGCAATACACAAGTGTGTGGGGGGGGGGGATTAGGGTGACCACATCGGCCAAGTTTTCCAGGATGCAGTACGGATGTACAGACTTATGGAAGGAACCAACTAGTCAGATATACATCCCCCATACTGCAAGGCAACATTTTATCTGTGCTGACAGCATCAATACACAAGGGAGGCAGCTGGGGCCATTACATAAATCAATGCTAAAGCAAGGGGCAGACTGGGGGCATAAATACACATAGTGCTGCCTGGGAGCAATACACAAGGCGGCAAAAACACAAAAAAGTTTTATTGTTGTAGCTTAACCCGTCCGGATGTGGATGTTTGGGTGTGGCAGAGCCTCTCCTAGTGTGTGTGTGTTTGTGTGTCGCTGTAGCAGAGCCTGTCCAGGTATGTGAGTTTGGGTGTTGGTGTGGCAGAGCCTGTCCAGGCATGTGTGTTTGGGTGTTGGTGTGGCAGGGCGCCTGTCTGGCTGTAATGACTTATCTGGGTAGCAGTGTGGCAGAGCCTGATCTGCGTGTGATATGTCGTCGGGGTATCAGTGTGCCGAACCTCCTCCTGGTGTGTGTCTGCTGCGTCTCTCGGCTTGGCAGAGCCTGTCTGGAGTATGTGTTTGGTGTTTGGGGCAGAGCCTGTCCAGGATGCTGTGGTTTGTTTGTTGGTGTGGCAGGGCCTTCATTGTCCTTGGTGTTGTGGTCTGTGGTGTCAGTGCATGGCAGATTGTTTGCCTTCTCTCCTTTTGTGTGTATCTGTTTGGTCTTGCGTGTGGCAGAGCCTGTCCTTGGTTGTAGTGTGTTGGGTGTTGTAGTGTGGCTTAAGCCTGTCCTGGTGTATGGTATCTGGGTGTTGGTATGGGCCCAGAAGCCTGTCCTGCGGGTGTTCGTCCTTTGTGTTCCGATCTTTATTGTGCTCAGAGCCTGTCCTGGTCGTTGTGTGTTAACTTGGTGTCGCTTGCTTTGTGGGAGAGTCTGTCCTGGTATATGTACTGGTGTGTTTGGATTGGTTCTGCGAGCCCTGTCCTGGTGCTATGTCATTCTGTGACTCTTTCCTCGTGGTGCATGAGCCTGTTCCTTGGCATTCTTATTACCTTTTTGTCTGTGTGTCGGCCATGTTGGCAGAAGCCTGTTCCTGGTGTGTGTTGTGCCTGGTGCGGTGTGGCAGAGCCTGTCCTGTGTGTCTGTTTCTTGGGTGTTGGTGTGGCAGAGCCTGTACTGGTGTATGTATCTGGGTGTCAGTGTGGCAGAGCCTTTCCTGGTGTGTGTGTGGTCAGTTGTTTCCTTGCAATTTACTTACTGTAGGAATAAATTGAACTATTCCATTTTTATTTATCCAGAGATAAAACTCCTGAATTTGTAGTCACTTCAGAGGAAAAAAACTTTCTAGGCCCAGAAAGAGGAAAAATAATGTTTTGTGTTGTTTATTCTATTTCAATCTGCATATCCTATTAAAAATGATCAGTGGCACTAAATTGTGGCTTCAGGCGTCCCATGTATTGACTTTTTTAGTATACTGATGTACTCCCAATCCCATCCCATTACATCAATATGGTATAAAAAAATCAGGAAAAAATGGGCATATAGCAACACCTGACATTATTGGCAAGTTTAATCCATTAAAGAACAAACTAAGAAAGAAATTTGCAAAGAGTGAAACCTTTACTTCATCTGTCAATAATAGATTGTATTACGGATATGCTTAAGTGATCAAGAAAAGAAAAAATAATAATAGTTTTAATACACAGGTGCAATGGGCCACTTAACTAGACTTGCCCTCCAGGCCTTAGGCTGCCAGCCCCCCCTTTGCTTACATTTTCCATTGCTGATTCTTGCCTGTATATTTGACTTCTCTTTTTGCTTCCTGCCCCTGACCTTTGCTCGTGACCCTAACTACGTTTTGCTTAACCCTTGAATTACCTTGAACTGTTCAGTGTATATTCAAGCCAAGTTCTGAGTCACCCTTAGTAATGCATTTTTGGGTACCATTAGTTCAGCATCCTACACCCTGCCTGGTTCTCCTCTTGGATTGTTCCATACCTTATTAAAACCTTATTAAACTTGTTTACTAGAGGGCGTCCTGTTCAATTTTGCTTTGTGGACCTGTTCCTGTTTCTGCCAGTAGGTTACAACGTGGGTGCTATGCTTTTCATGCACCCACCCTAATTAAAAAGAATCCAGGGAGACAGTTCTGCTCCTGTTAAAATCAACTGAGACGTATGAACTCCCTTCGATCTAAATAAAACATATATCTAATTTCAATGTAAAGATAATCTATTCTGTTTGTTTGGGAGGTGAAAGCAAAATATATCATTTGAATGTATCTTTCAATAGAAGGTAGCAAACTGATGTAAATAGTTTAGTTGCATGATGGTCTAGGCCACAGGATTTCCTGGAATTTAGCACAGAGTAACAGACGCAGGTGAATAAATTACTTCAGGTGAACGTTTGATACCAATATGCTGACCTGTAATTTTAGTAATAACTGCAGCTGATGGCGATGTTTTCAAAAAAAATCTCTAGTACGCATTTAATGACACCAAAGCTCCACTTAGTCTCATTTTCCCAGCAAGCCAGCGACTTCTGTTTTAAATAAACAGTGACATTTCAAACAGCTCAAAGAAATGTCACTATTTTCTTAGAAGAGAAGAAGGAAAAGCAAAATCATTAGTTAACTTTACAAATTTGAAAGGCTAACCTTGTCATGCATGTTTGCTGTGACATCAAAGATACGGAGTAGGACTGAGGAAAGGTTGCAAAGTAACCAATAGCACCGTACCTTCATCCAACAGACAATCAAATGTTTACGGAAATAAAAAGAAAGCCAACAGCTGCATAAAGCACTCAATCAGCCTGACCTTCATGAAGGAAATAGACAAAAAACGTACCCGCCACATCTACATCTTGTGCTATTTTCTTTGAGTTGGGTATTCTGAATATTCTACTTTCTTTGAGATATATGCTGCTCCTAAGCCCAATTATCACCAACCCTATATATACCCACAGGCAATTAAATCACTAAATATACAGTATCAATATACACAAAGGCTTATTTTTACTATTGTATGTAAATCACCCCCCATACTTTTTAAGTACTGGTGTGTTTTTAATAAAACTCAGTCCTGTTTTCACCTCAACATTAATGCCGTGTGATGCTTGAGGTAGGCTGCTGTAATAACTCACTGTCCTTTTCAGGACAGTACATTAAGCTAAGGCTAGCCACAGCGACAACACAGCTCCGGTGCAGCGGCATCCCCTTTCTCTATACAATGCTGGTCCTGTCTGGAGCTGAAGGGGTTAACTGCTGGTGTCCAGGCAGGAGGAAGCGCAGTTTGGTGAGAGTACCCGGTTGGGGTATAGGGCATCCCGTCACAGTTTTGTTTTTGTTTTTTTTCTTAATCCTGCAGTCCTTGGAAGCGGGGTGGTGCACTATATCCCTTCAGTTCAAGCAAGTTAGACACTGCCGGCCAGTTAATAGAGACCTGCTGGTTAGAGATATCTTTAGCAACTGGATGGCTATAACGTTACACAATAGAGGAAAGATGGGAAGGTTTTTTTAGTAAACTACAAGTGCCAAATTATACCCCCTCAACTCTTTCTCAAAGAGATTAGGAGAGTTAATATTTACCCTTTGTTTGAATATAGGATTATGAAGCTTTATTTTATATTGACCTAGGAACTATATTTATTTATGTGTAATACCTTTTCTGCTATCAGGTGTTTCATAAAATAAACCTGAATGTAATTTTAACCAAATGTAATTTAAACCGTAACGCCCGACAAATTCAGACATATTTAAAAAGAGCAGCAAAAAAATTATCATTTCATCTACATACAACATTTTGATTATAAGATTAACAGCTCAGTAACCTTTTGTTGTATAGATTCTCCAGTAGAGATATGCCAAAAAAGATTCTGACAAAAAATTCAGATCTTATACTCTCACTCACTCTCTCAAACTTTCATTCTCTTTTAAAGTTTCCTTACTTTCTTTGAAGTCCGCTTTTGCTGACCATTTCTATATTTTCTTGTTTTTCATCTTCTTTCTTCTCTCTTTCACCTTCTCTCTTTCCTCTCATTACCTGGTGCAAACTTCCGCCAAAATTGTGGGCTTCCAGTGACCTCCTCTAGCCCGATCCTTCAATCATGTGAAAGGATGTAATCGAAAGCACTGCAGTTTTCGGCTGAAGATCACCTTAAAGAAAAATTGTGTAGCTTTTGGTGACATGTCACCTGGCATGAACTTCAGCCAAAATGGCGATACCCTAGGTGAACTTCAGCTAGAAGAAGATGCGGAAGTGCTTGGCAGAAATGGAAGTGTTCAGCAGAGAAGGTAGGGAAACATTAAGAGAGCATGATAGAGAGAGTAGACGAGAATGAGAGTATGAGTGAAAGGGCCAGTTAATTTCAGATGAAAATTCTACTTTTATTTCTTTGTTTTTGTTCACGTGGCGGGTCTGGTCTTGTTTTCGTGGCTTCATTTGTGGCTTTGTACGAATCGCCAAATTTCCCATTCCCTGTGAGTTCCTTCACGCCGGTCATGCCAATTCAGTATGTTGTACACAAACCCAAATGTGTATTTTACTTACATGATCATGCCTTTGACTAAGACAAATCTCCCCTTTCAATCTGTCTTTGTGACAGTTACTATGAATGGAATGTGTTTAGAGATGAATATGGCCACTCCTTTTGATATTGTCAGAGGGTCATGAGTTCAACCAACTGGCACTACAGTAAGGGACCTCATTCGCCCCACCACAGCTTTTGCAAGGGAAATAAAACACGAAAGAGGAAAACAGGAGGAGAGGAGGTTACAGAGAAAAAGGCCAGAAATACCCTAAAGTTAAAAGGGGATTGTGTCAGTTTTCTTGGAAAGCCGTAGCCCCACAAGATTCCAAAGACACGAGTCAAAGAGTAAGTAACACATACCCAGCCTTGCCTAAAGAGAAAAGACCTAAAAACAAAATGCGAAACCCACCAAACACCAAACATACCACCAGCCATGTATAACGCACAGAATTTTAAGAAAACTATTTAGTAAGTAGCGGATCCAACCACAAGGGGATCCCAGAACAAGATTATGGTCAGGGTTAAACCCCTCACTGGCCAACACACCCCAGGTTCCTAGCCAGCTGGCTGAAATAATTGTAATAAAAACACACTCACTGTGCCAAGTAACAACATGTGAGCAATAATAATGATGAAAAAATAACAGCACACAACCCCACACATCCCAGTGCCACCTTTCAATTAAGCTCCTCCCTTTTTTCCCTAGTGTGCAGGCTTAATAGTATATTAACATTTTAAGGCTAACATTAGCCATTTGGGCACGTATCTGTGCTTAAGTCATTACAAGGGGGGGGGGAGTAAAAAACTAACTAAGAGCCACCTGGTGAACATACTAAGCCCCCCCCAGAGAAAACACAAAATAATACACAGTGTACATGAATGATTTAAACTAATGAAAGCTAAGTCTTTTAATAATCTGCTCAACTTGGGTGCCAAATCACGGTAACCAATTCCAAGGGAGGTTGGGAGAACAAACCACCAGCACATAGGGAAGAAGGAGAGAAGCAGGGCTGGGGTAAGGCCCACACAGTCCCCGTTTGCCATATAACTTGCACATCCAGTTCAAATGCCTTATCATCTACTCGAGAGACCACTCATGGGGGGCTGGGTGCATGAGTCATGGGGGGGCGGGGGGAACATTGTACCTTGTTGATCCTTTGGTGGTTTGTAAGCCTCATCAAGACCCACCGAGTCAGCTCTCCCATCTCCTCGTCATAATCTCCAAGATGCCTCAGACCAACCCTTTCTTTGAGACCCCCAAATCTCCCCCTCCCAAGTGCAGCCCAACCTGGTCCCCCAACTGCTCTTTTATTTCAAGACACTTCAGCAAGTATGGAACAGTCTAGGGCAATGGGCTGCGGGGGATGGTGACCATCGACCCCACTTCATCAGCTACTCCTCTGAAGTCAGCAGAGGCCTCAGTGTGTCAGGTCTCTCTTCTGCCTCTCAGCTTGTCTCTGGCACATCACGCCCGTAGTTGCTGCAACCTGAGCTGCTTCGGGTCTGGATAGTTGTCCATAGTCTTTTGAGCTATCTCCAGGTCCTTGAGGAAGTGTTAGACAGGTCTGTGGAGGATTAAGAAGTCCGACCGTCTTTGCACTATGAGGCAGATGGGGTGCCCCCAGCAATAGGGGATTTGTTTTTCTTGTAATGCTGCAGTGATGGGGGACATAGCTTGTAGAATTAACCAGGAGATGTCGTGGTACAGCTCGACCTTCTGGTTTTCAAACATTAGTGTTCTTGTGGGGGTCTGAGATAGGTCCCCTTGGTCTCAGTGCTCTGTGTGCCCAGTCTATAGTAATTTCAGCGTCCGATGGTCTCTTTAGGGGATGGGTAAAGAGATGCTTCAGTATTTGCTTGAGTTCCCTTTGGCCCTCAACCTCTCGCAGGCCACTTATTCTTATGATGTGTCTGAGACCTCAATTATCCAGATATTCTAGGTGATATCATAGGTATATCTATCATAATCACTTTTAGAGCCTGTTGCAACTCTGAACATACTCTTGGAAGTTCGGCATCTAGGTATACCATCCTTTCATCGTAGTCTGTGATGGGGTCCTGTGTTGCATTAATTCTCCCCATTTGACAAACTTTGTCTATAAATAGGAGATTGGGGTTTGTAAATTGGTTAAGTCTTGTTGGGATGTGGGATCATTGATATCGTCACCGAGTCATGTGGTGCATCTCTCATGAAGTTCTCTGCAGTGGCGCCATTGCAAAATATTCATGGAGAGAGACTGTGGAACAGGACTAATCCTATCATTTGGTCCGCTCAACCTAGGATCTCTTTGTTTTGCCCATAGCTAGGGTTATAACGGCTCTTTGATCAGGCTTGGACGGAAGCACCCAGACGCTTTGACATATAACATTCTGTCTTGAGCAACCCATGACTGGTTTCTCTGTCTGTGTATTTTACATGCATATGTGTAAAATAGAACTTTAAATCTGCGAAGAAGAGTCAATCTGTCATATTTTCTCCAAACCCTACATTTTACAGTTCAGTAACATTGTTTACCAATTAATTAATCAATATATGGGGTTGATGAGAAGGAAGATAACTTTAGGAGAGAGAGTTTATTAGATATGCTAGTTGTACCAAATACTCTAAAACAACTACACTGATTGGCAAACAAAAAGCACAAGATGTACAGTAGATACTATTAATAAATTAATGTATTCATGCTAAGAGTTGGTAAGGTGCCCTTTTTAACTGATTTTTAACTGCTTAGGGTTAATAATATATCCTCAGCGTCCTATGTGCCTTCAACAGTTTTAGCAATTTTAATGAGAGGCAAACTGCCTATACCCCTCCTCTTTCTATGTTCTCTTTGAAGGACCTGACTGGTGTAAGGTAAATGCAATGCTTTGTTCACATTTTTACAGATTCATTTCCTCACAAGTACACTTGTAATTAATTAAAAATATAAAAGCAGACAGACATTGTGTATTAGCATTTCAAATTTGTTAGATAAGTCAATTAGACTGCTGTATTTTGCACAAAAGGTAGCCTCTGCTTTGGTTCATTCAAATTTAGCAGATTTCGCTAGCGATCTGAAATTTGTAAGGGAATCCAAAGATGAGTTAATTGACTTTAAAATAAATGAGAGGACATTGCACAATCAGTTCTTTAGCTATAGAGCAGGCATGTCCAAAGTTTGTCCCGAGGGCCAATTGCGGCCCAACGTTCCGGACTGATAAGGCCCCCCAGATAAGTTGCCCAAATATAGATCTGGTTTTTTTATATTAAAGGCAGAGTGATTTAACACCTGTTTAGATTTGTCGTCCAAGTCACAAAATGAAAAGTTTGCTGTTTTCAATAAAGTTTGCATAAAATAGTTAATTTGCATTTAATTTTAATGATTCAAAGAATGTCAGGCAAAATGGTCGGCCCTCGCACACGTTCACTTCATCAAATCTTTACAATACATTCTTTGATATTTCCATTCAATTTGAGTATAAGCAAAATGGGAGTGCAATAGAACCAGCCAACGATAACTGTTCGTATATGGGAAATAGAGATCAAGCCTGGACTCTAGGAAGACAAGAGACAATTATTGAATTTAGAAACAATTTTTTTCCAGTGGAACCATGTCATATCATTTCTATGTCCCAACCACCTGGTAGACTATGTAAGAGCTTCCATATGGCATATAAACTTTACTCGGTTGACTCAGGCCACAATTGATGGGGGGCTAACTGATTTCCAATATCTTGGTATGACTGTTTACGCCGCCTTCAATAAATTAAATTTTAATGACCTCTTATAGGTCCTGTAAGGAGCATCAGTATGATGTAGTAGAACAGTTGCAGGGACAGCTTGAAATGCAGGGCCAGCTACTTTGCGGATTATCTCCACTTATTATACCACTGTGTTCCACAAATGTCTTATAATCCCCAAGACCACCAAATGTGAAGAAGAGAACCTAGATGAGAGCCACCCCTCCAACAAATGGGGGAAACCTGGAGCAAAAGCCTATCGATCCTTAGCAGATCCTTATACCATCTGGAAATCAACTTGAAGGCCTTCTCTAGTATGCTCATTTTAATCACCCCAATCCTCACAAACCACGAGACATGTGGATATGTCCACCTGTGCAAGTGAGCCAGCAAGGTATTTAGCAAGGGATCAAAATTCAAACCTTTTAGCATCGTAAATGTTTGATGCCCCCCCAACAGACTATTGGGGAGTTGCTTAACCATGTACTATATTTAACTTTATTCTCATCACAAATTGTTTGTCTGTACTTTGGGACAGCAGATGTTTCTTTGCATTCATCTCTCTCCGTCATGTCCTTGTTTAGAATTCAGCACAGTAGGTCTGGAGCACAAACAAAAAGTGTTTTTTTTTCTATTATCTGAGCACAGCTTCTGTCCTGCTTCCCCCCCCCATGTTTTCTAAGACTGGAATTCTCCTGTGTGATGGAGACACATTCGTTCTGCTTGCTGTATATTATCAGTGCCGTGGCACACCCCTCCCCTGTCATACAAGTGAAAAGATTAGCTTTTTTTAGTCTGACAGATCTTTAAATGCCAGAGAGGAACATGTTGCCGGCTGCTTTGTCTATGTTCCTCAGGGGATAGGAGCTTTATTTGAGGATAGTACTTAAGGAAAACTTGGGCCAATTTTAAACCTAGTTTGAGTTGGGAAAAAAAATTAAATGTATAGTGGTCCTCTCATCTTTTAAAATATTGTACCCACAATGAGAAATTATCAGACCCAAAGCTTTTTTTAATGTCTGGCAAATTGCAATCTGAAAGGTCCAGTCATATTCATTAACATATATGGGATACAAGAGACGAAATGCATAATATCTGTTCAAGTGAATGATACCGTTAGCAAAAGAACTTCATGGGAAATCCATAAAAAGCAAAGAGAAAGGATCCAGCCATAGAATATTGCCAAATGTGTTTGTTACTTAGCACGCCCTAGTGGTATTAAGTTGGACTGAAAGAAAAAAATCCTAATGCTGGCTCAATATCAAAGCAGCCTAGGGGACAATAGTATTCCACGCCTGTTACCAATCTGTATCTGATTAAAGCTGCAGTGCCCACGAAATTAGGAACTGCTTAATATTAGTGTCTGTTAAAATAATGTGTCACTAGTGGCCTACTGTAGGTGTCATTTTGCCACACATTTCTGTTATAGTAATACCTGAAAGTTACCCAAGTTCTGTTCCCTTAGGCTTAGTAACTGCACTGCAATTCCTTATGAGAGGAGGGAATGGGTGGGGCCTCATTGGAGCAGTAGGGATAGCTTTGCATGGGGGGGGTAATCCCCCCATTAAGCATAGAGGGACGATAGTGGCCTGTCCAGAGACCAGAAACTGGCCAGGACATCCAGTCAAGAGATACAAGGCAGAAACGTATGTTCTCACCTAACACTATTATTGCTATAGTGACTGCACTATGGTGATCACAATTTATAGCTACTCCCTAGAGGCTTTAACATATTACTGTACTATAAAAACAACAAAAAAAATTCAACAATACTCAAGGTGATTTTACATTGTATGTTTTAATGAAACATTATTATTAAAATGAAGCATCCCACCCATTTGGTTTTGCAAGATACATCTCCCACAAGATAACAAAGTAGGCCAAGTTAATACTTGCAAACTGGTATGCAAATTATGTCTTTTATCAATTAGTGTCACCCAAGTGGAAAAAAAAGGTATTTTTCTTATTCCTTTGGTTGCCAATTACAACCACTTTGCATTCAGTTCTGATGCAAATGATACTAAAACAACGAGTAAGATCAGTCCAGCTTAACATATTAACATAAAATTGTGCATTATCTTTATAGAACATATGGCACAGATATAAGGAATGCATGCTCATGGTAAATGAGCCACAATTTTTGCAAAACGTTTTCTGTCACTTTTAAATTGTCTTTCTGTATTAAAGCGAATGTATATTTAACCTTGTTTATGGTATTCTATGATATACCTTGCTGACCATTTAATGGATAGGAAAACATCCTATCTTGTGCCAACACTGACAAACAGGCAGTATATTCTTGGGAACGGCTATTAAAATAGATTTATTTAAATTAAATATATCATATTACTTCATAGTTTTGTATATGCAACAAATAGGTTTAGTCACAAAACAAGTTGAGTCATTGCTTAATTTTCATACACAATGCTATAGCTAATAAAGAAACTCATATATTCATTAATACAGCTTTCAATTTTTACAATTTAAATTTGAGTTCATGTGAGTTGACTTACATACTTAATACCTCATGATGCTACTGATAGCATCAAGAGAAAATATTGTGCAATTGAAAATGAAATTATTATTTTTAATCCCTATGGTCATAATATAAAGGATAACTTGTAAAGAGAAGTTTTTATGAAATTTGATATCGGACGTCACCCTCTGTTTCGGTTTTTATATAGAATATTAAAATGTACATGGGGTTTAATCTCTGACCTATGCATTGTTTCAAACATCATCAACAGATATCATTGCTCTATTATCAGATTGGTCAATGACAGATTTCAGTTAGTTAGTATGCAATAATAAGTGTTTACAATGCAGTGTATGCTATGAAGAAATAGTAAATTGGAAAACAAAATAGAAAAAACTCTCAAAACAAAGTTATACTATTTAAACATTTTTATAAATACATTATAAATGACAGAAATTAGGGGAAGTAATGCAAACATGTTAACTATTTGAAATATAAAAAGTGTTATATATATATCAACTAACTATGAATGGTCATTGCCTTTTGGTGGCCTAGTTGTATATTTGAATACTAGCAAAATGCTGTAATCGTGTTTTATGTCTAAATGAGAACTTAATGAAAAATTATTTTATCATAGTATATATATACTATATATATATATATATATATATATATATATATATATACATACATTCATACGATGTTGTGGGGCTCTATATAATGATTTACAAAAAAAATCTTCTTACCATAGCAACTACATGAATGGCCAAAAATCAGGAGAAACATTTTATTGGTTGCTATGATGATCACAGTTCAATCAATTTTCAGATTTATACACAGCCCTCTATATAACAGTGTACTTCTCTTTGGGACAAATGTATTTTTATACAGATGCTCTGAGCTTAATTTATACCGATAAATTATTTTTTACCGATACGTCCATAAAACGCATCCCAAGAAACCCCTATGGATAAACCGGTACATTCTGCCCTTCTTGCTGCTACACGGGAGATCAGGCTGTCGTTTGTCAGGCGGGACTCCCCCCTGAAAGCAGAAGCCAGCATTGCTGGCTTTCTGCTGCCCGATCTCCTGTAACAACTTCTGGTGCGAACACCGGAAAACTGTTAGTTATAAATGCCCAATCACGCAATCAGGCATTTCCTTCCGCGTTGCGTCACTTCTGACGTCACCCGGAAGTTCACCGGAGGACAGGATATCCCCTACAGGGTCTGTCGGATATCCGATCACTCCGATGAGGCACTGATCACAGACACTGTGGTCTCTATGCAAGTCTGTGAGGACTTGCATAGGGATCACAGTGTGATCGGTGCAGGGGATAGCAGGGAAGAAAGTGAGAAAGCATGTTTCTCACTCTTCTCACATGCTGAAAAACGAAACAAAAAAGTGTTAGTGATTTTTTTTTAACAATAAAAAAATACAATAAACAATAATAAAAGAGAAACAATAAAGTGAGCTAAGTGATGTCATTGTGACATCACTGACATTAATAACATGTTCAAGAGGTTGTTGTGATACCTTTTAGTGGACCAGCATTCACCTAAAAAGGTGCTTCTTAGATCCTGAATGATTATGTACATATATATTACTTTATTAACACTGAAATCTGTCATACATTTCTCTGGACTGGTTAAGACTTAAAATATAAAAATATATTAAATATCAAAACAGGGGCTGGTTCTTTATCATGTCTGAATGTATCACTATTTGCAAAGTTAAATAACAATCAATGCACTATGGTTTAGTGTTTAAAAAAGTGTCTAAAACAATATATTAAATATATTAAATGTGTTTTAAAATGTCTGTTATAACTTACTGTGACATAAATCAGCGGTTGCAAACATAACTTCAAAAAAGCTTTTAGTATATAATTATGACATTTAAATGTGATTAATGCAAGTATAACTAATATTACTGATTTAAACCTCTCTAGCCTACCAATAACGCAACTGCATTACTAAAGTTTCAGTGGTTTGATAAGTAATTTCATTATTATGTTTTCAGTAAAATTGTTTTGTAGTTGTTGAAGTAAGGGCTTTTATTACAGAAAGTTTAATTTAGAGGCCCAATGATCAGAAACTGGGTAGTCTGAGAACAATAAATGTCCATGGTTGTACATAAAAAGACCAGATTTGCTGCTTGAGTGGCAGTAAAGATAAGTAATATGAGATATCAGAGCCCACTGGGCATTTGTCTAGTTTGTGAGATGCCCAGGGCCAGAGCAGTGGCATAACAAAAATTGCAGGGGCACCTGAGCACACACACACTCACAGTAACAAACTTACATACACAGTAATATACACAGACACAAACAGTAACAGTCTAACAGACTTTAAATTTCCTTGCACAGAAATTCTCTTTGGGTCTAAAAAGCTTTAGAGTTAAAATAAAGGACTAGTGCTGTGAAAAAGAGCTGCACCACTGAAAAAATAAATGTTTGGGTTCATTTTAACAACTTTAATATGCTTCAACCTGTGACAAAATGAATAAAAAAAAGATTTACCTTTAATAGAAGCTGCAGATCCAAACAAAACCCACATCACACTATGCCAATATGGGCAACTCAGCTACAATATCCAGTGTTTGGAACAGCTTTCTTTGCTTTACTTCCACTACAATTGAATAATTTATAAAATCACTTTTATATTTTATGTATTTAGCTTTATTGTACAAACTAGTTCATGCAACAAGTGTTTTCAGGTAATGCTATTTACGTAAATGCACTGCAAACAGTTCCGAGTCCTTACTGCATTTTACCATTACCAAGTTGAATAACAGAGAACCAGTAAAAATATTTTCTTGTCATTAAGCTTTATGCAGATACCATTATCTAATAAAACACCTTCTCATAGCTATAAATGACATGCTCCATGTAGAAAAAAAAGCTAAATGTAATGACTGAATAAAAAAGATTTACCCATGAAAACAGAAATCTGAACTTGTTCATCTTACCATGTAGTCTTTTTTTAAAAAAAGTAGTCATATCACTATAGTAACAAATGGTGATAATGCACCTTTTTTGAAATAATGTACCTACAGTTTTAAACACAAGTACTACTGGGTGCAGATAAAGATGTCAAACAGGATTTATTACAAAAATGTATGCTACAGATTTTTCAGATGTGTGTTTGATTGGTCCATGTGGTTGTGCAATAATCTTTTACAATATCACTCGAACAAGATATTAAAATGTGCTGCACTTAGAAGATTCAAATTACAATGCCTGCACTCCCCATTCTATTGCCACCTTATGTTGCAATCTACATTTTGTAACAATTACTTCATTAATTTCTTAATGCTCAAATGGAACGGCAGTCTTCCAAGCCATGGGACCCCAAAGGTTTCCTCCACGCAAGGTTGTTCCTTTCCTGAGAGCTGAAGGTTGACTCTTCATGAGTCCAGAAGTAGTTTTAGATATAGTTTATTAGACTAATTTAGTTATAATATCCAATGTATGCTACACAGTATCAGATGTCCAGATATGAATTAAATGAATTACATTTTCTTAAGCTAAGTAAGTGTTCTCTGTATAACTTGTACCAATTTGTAAAACACAAGGTTTCTTTCTCATATATCGTATTTTCCAGCGTATAAGACGACATTTTAACCCGTGAAAATCTTCTCAAAAGTCGGGGGTTGTCTTATACGCCGGGTACTGAAACTTACCGAGCCGGAGATTCCCCACAAAGCCACGAATCTCTAGGGGAGGGGCGAGCGGAGCGCCCGATGAGCAGGGCGAGCGGACGCCCGATGAGCAGGGCTGGTTGGGGAGATCACGGCCTCCCTCTAACTAGCCCAACATTAGGGAGCTCGAGGTCTGGCACTTCAGACCTCGGCTTCCGTGCTCCCTAATCACTACGCGCCGGCTATTGATGCCGAGCGCGGGGATGACGTCATGAGGTCTGAAATGACAGACCTCACGCTCCCACAACTGGATGGAAGAAAGAAGATGAGAAAGGTCAGAGATGGGGAGAAAGGGGTGTGAGTGCAGTGTATGTGTGTATATGTTGGTGTGAGATGGTCAGTGTATGGTCAGGTGTGTGTAAGAGCAGTGTAGATATTTGTGTGTTTGTGTTGGTGTGTATATATATATATATACATATATATATATATGTAAAGGCAGGGGTGTGTGGTGAGGGCAGTGTATAAATGTGTATGTATGGACAGGCGTATGTTAGTATGTGTAGATATATATGTGTGTGTGTGTAAGGGCAGTGTATGTATGTATATGTCTGTGTATGGGCAGTGTATGTGTATATGTGTGTTTGTAAGCTGGTGTGTACGTGTATATGTGTGTAAAGGAAGGGTTGTGTGAGGGCAGTGTATGTCTATACATGTGTGTGTGGACAGGCATATGTTAGGGAGAGCTGACCCACCCAATCCAAACAGGCTTTGTATACAACAACCAGCCAATCACCGGTAAGGAACATCGCTTGCCGTGACTGGTTGTTGTATACTGGGTAGAGGGGTAGTCTTATACAGCGAGTATAGCCCAAACTCTATAGTTTAACTGGAAAAATTGGGGGTCATCTTATACGCCCAGTCGTCTTATACGCCGGAATATACGGTACATTTCTTATACGGAACTACAAGTGTTAAAATATAGTAACAGACTAAAAACACAAAATATCAATGAAAAGATTTAATAATGAAAAATCTGACTATATAATATAACACAATATATAAAAGTGTCAAATCTTAATCAGTCCTTGATTTCACCCACCCCATGCATGCTTAAATTTCCTTACTGTGTAAAACTCTACAACTTGTGCTTGAAGGTTGTTCCACTTATGTAACAACATCTTAGTACTTCATTAAATGACATCTGAGCAGAAGTCTCAAGTTTGGTAAATGGGCTTTGAGATATTCTTGTGTGTTAAGGAGGTGGTGGAATTTTCAGGAAGACTTGGACCTCTAATGTAGGCCTCTAACTGTCACGATCTCAGATCAACAGAACCCAGTTGCAGGTCTCAACAGGCCCAGGCAGAAATTTGGTAAATAAGGGTTCAGGCAGAAATCGTAGTCAGGCAGGTCCAAAGGTCAGAAATCCGGGCATTACTGTATAATCAGGCCAAGGGTCAAATAACAAATGATCAATAGAACTAGATTAAGGTGCAAGGTTTACTCAGGAAATAGCACAGAGCAACTGAGCAATGAAGGCTCAGTTGTTCAGGGTTTTTAAAGGTGGAATCTCCACCGTCTGACTGCTGTAATCAGTCTCTTCAGGTGTCCATGGCTTGTTCTGTACCCATGAACACCTGTGAACACTGAGAGCAGCTGTGTGTCTCCCTGGCATCTATGATTGCCAGGGAGATGGGACGCTGAGTTTGGGGGCCAGTCCTTCTTCTGGTTCGCCAAAGATGCCGGGGAGACGGAATGCTGAACGTGGGGGCCGTCCCTCTTCCCAGCTTTTTTTTCTTGTTCCAACATTTCTCCTCATTTGAAATAAACTTCCCATCTATACTTTGTTAAATCCCTTTTAGTATTTAAATATTTCGATTAGATCCTCTCTCTCTCTCTCTCTCTCTCTCTCCTCCCAGATATTCATTACATATTGAGATCCCTTTGTCTTTCTTGATCATTTTTATTCTGCAAACCATTAACCATTTTAGTAGCCCTTCACTGAACTCTCTCTAGAAGCAACATGGGTTTTATGCTGGGAGATCTTGCCAATGGGCTCACCAGATGGGCTGAATTTTTTTTATTTGCCATCAAATTCTATGTTTCTATGTTACTTTACATGTTCTTGTGTGGACAATAAAGACAAAAGCCATTACAAGCGTGTTTCTTTTACTCACCGTGTCATTTAATTTTAGTATTTGCTTTATACTGTGTTTTCACAGTTGTGACTTGAGATAGTTAGGCTCTCCCAAGGGTACAACAAGCACAACTGAATGATGTTGCATATTGATGCCATCCTTAAAATCCTAACAAACACTCTGTGAATGATTCTGTGTATATATCACAATGCAGTATTGCATTACCTTTCTACATCCGTTTTTAATTAAAAACCGTAACCACTTATCCTGCATTAAAAGAAAAACAAAATCAGTACAGTACATTTTTGGCTAATTAGAGAGAACTAAGAAGTTCTGTAACTATGGAGACAGGAAAGAGGGTAATGAATGTGTCAAGAGGACAATTCACAAATGCTATAAGTCTTCTCAAGCATAGTCAAAAAGTATAAGCTAACAGAGAACCAGGCTTTCAACTTTAAGAAGTGCCAGGCCTACAGATTCCACTATCAAACTGTAAGATGTGCCTAGTTGGGATTTTACATTATCCAACACCATATTTCTTCACATTGTGTTTTTACAGCCCCTGCCATTGTAAGACAGAAACAGCAGTAAAAATAGGAGTGCTCTATATATTTTATTGATCTATCACATTCTGAATGTCCCTGTTAATACAGTGTAAGTCTATAGAAAAAGCTCTTCTAACATGACATAAATCCCATAAACGTGCAATGAGAATTCAGTAATTTTTCTTTTGGTTTTACTGGTGAAGAGTTCATTATCTGTGAAGTATATAGTGGAGCCTTAGTGGGTTTACAAATTAAATTTAGACCTTATCATCAAAAATTCCTCAGTTAACTTTTTTTTCCATAAAAAACTATTTTACATTGTTTCTAATTATGACTAATTGCCAAATATCCAGCAAGTACAAAAATAAGACGAAAAGAGAAAATATCTTTTTAGTTGAGAGAGTACAACATTACATTACATTTATTCATATAGTGCCAGCAGATTCTGTAGAGAAAGTCACTAAAATAAATTAAAATCACAAAAAATAAAAAAAAACGGTACAAAAGGAGACTAGCCCAGCTGTTGGGATTTTATAATCTGGGGGTTGAGGGGAGGTGAAACAGTAGGAGAGCACTGCTTGTATGAGGACAAGTTGTTCTAGTTAGGATGATCTGTAAAGGTTGTTGACCTTTCAGGTGGCTTGATTAGGATGATGGCTGAGAGTGTTGGTAAGAAAGGTTGTATGCTTCTCAAAAATGTAGATTTTCGTCTACATATATGTAGTCATATATGAGGTAGAAAGTCTTCTAGAATGAGGAATGGAATTCCAAAGAAGGGGTAAAGCACAATTGAAATCCTGAATGCGAGAGTGAGAAGAAGTTATGAAGAGTTGTTAAAGACTCTGTAGGTCAGGAAAAGGAGTTTGCATTTGATGCTTAAGGGTATGGGGATCCAATGGAGTAATTGGCACAGTGGAGCAGCACATGAGAAACGGTGACAGAAACGGAGAAAGAATAATCTATCTGCGTAATCTAGTGTTGATGACTTGGGCAGTTTGTTGGATGGTGGAGTTATCAACAGTGATAGCGATGTCAGGTGTTGTGGACTGATGGGATGGTGGGATAACCATAAACAAAGTGTTTGAGATGTTAAGCTTCAGGTAATTCTTTGCCCATCCATGACGCAATTCCAGAAAGACAGACAGTGAGGAGGATTAGAGGAGAAAATTAGGGACAGAAGATATAGATTACAGTGTCCTCTATGTATAGGTGATATTGGGCCATCATCATAATCAAGCCATCTGAATAATCAACAGCTTCAACACATCATCGAACCAGATCAACTCATCCCTATCCAAACAGACCTCTCCTATTGTCTCACTTCCCCATCAACCACCGACTAGATTGTAAGCTCGCAAGAGCAGGGCCCTCTTCTCCTTTGCACCAGTTTCTTATTGTATGTGTTATTGTATGTGTTTCTAAATTGTTCTTCTGACTGTAACAGCGCTGCAGAATCTGCCAGTGCTTTATAAATAAATGTAATGTAATGTAATGTAATATCATTTTAAAAGTAATAACCATACAACTGTGAACAGATATCAGGCCAGGTATGACAGATCCCCTAATAATAACTTTTAGGATAGTAATTAATTTCACACAATTAACATCTTCCTTAATTGTAACCTTTTTTCTTTAAAAAAAATATATACATGGCTTAAATCAACTTCTGCATGCTTGCAGATATGCATTAATTTAGTGTTTTGTTTAAACCTCCGTTTGTAGTGAGGAAGGAGTAAGGGGCTAGATATTGCATATGAAAAAAAGGTACTGTATTATAAAACTGGCTATACATTATTTTAAGACATAAGAGCTCTTTGTGGTCATATATAGAATTGCATGTTTAAAAAATAGTGACCAGTAGCCCCAATCTATCAAATCAAATGTGAAAATAAATGCTAAAATTACATTTTGTCCTTGAGTTCAGTTTTATTCTCGTTGCATTATAGATTCACAAGGTTTATATTTTTGTAGAAAGTATTATGATAAGTAAAATATATTTAAGAAAAATGAGGTTATGCGTAAACTGAGATTTATTTCCTTAAATCTTGCATATGATATCTTCGGGGAATCCATTCTTCAAGTGACAAATATGGTCATTAGTTAGCTTGCTATACAGGGAAACGGAAATACTCTGTGCAGTTTTAAACCATTTAATGTATAACCAATACAATGTCTCAAGAACCAAAAAGTTTCTCTTTGTTCTTCATAAACAAATACAATAAAACAGCCATATTGCATCGATGATGCAGCTTTAAAGTTCAATCTGTCTAGCATGCAGGTGTGCATCACTGCTATGCTGATGCAAAGTTCTTGGTAACCAGAAATGTCTCTTCTACTCATGTTCTTTGGCAGAAAAGATGGTGCAGACAAGTCATTTGGGGGAGCAGACAAGCTATTTGGGGGAGCAGACAAGATGGATGCAAAAATGGTGCAGACAAGCCATGTTGATTTCAGATTTAATATATTTATATAATAATATACATACAATCATTACCAGACATGAGCAGTTTCTGGCAATTAACCCCTCCATTACTTCTGAGGTCTCCTCTTCCAGCCACCTCAAATTAGTAGTCCAGTGAAGACCTTTTTTTTTAACGGAAGGAGACTTTGTCCCCTGAGCAGCCGCAGGACAACCGGGCCACTTACAACTGTATTATTTGTACCCCTCCTAATGGTGCCCCTGCTCCTCTCTCTTCTCCTCTAAGCTGTACATGTTGAGTTAAGAAATATACAATGTTTGTTAATTCTGTAATGTTTAGGGTGTAAATCTGTGTTATTATTTACTTGGCAATTTTGGACCTGCGGTAGCGTGACAGTATGTCAAATATTGAACCAGTTTGATCTGTAACTTGATGTCTCTCAATGATCCTCTTCTGGGACGATATATTTTATCAAATAATATGTGATGGTTCTGGAGCATATGTGCTTATTTTCAGTGAGATAAGTACCGTATTTGCTCGATTATAAGATGACCCTGATTATAAGACTGAATATTAATCTGAATATTAATTTAGGGGGAAAAAAGAAAAAGCTTGAATATAAGACTACCCTATAGAAGTTTTACTGGTAAATATTAATTCATGTAAACTTTTTTCATATTTATAAAAACTATGATTGAGAAAAATAATTATTGTTTTTATTTCCTTTTATTTGCCAAAGTCTGCCCCCCAGTTATGCACATCTCTCCCAGGCTTGTCACTCTGCCCCAGAAATGCCTCTATGACCCCTATATGCCACTCTGCTCCCCTATATGCTTTATACCTCCTATATTTGCTGCCCCCATGATTTTTTAACTCCCTATAATGCCCACTCTGCCAGAAAAACCTTGTACCTCCAAAAAAGACATATTCCTTCCCATATCATCACTCCCCCCCCGACTTACCAGTGCTTCTGACTCCCTGGTGTCTAGTGGGGGCAGCGGGTGGAGGCCAGCGTTAGTTCCGGTGGGGCTTCTAGGACTGAGCACCGGAAGGTCTTGTGAACGCTGGTGCTCCATCATAGAAGCCCGGCAGAAGTGCCAGCAGCAGCGTGGGTTGTCTGTGTCCATCATGCAGATGTTTGCCGGCTGCCAGAAAGGAGAATTCCCCCCCAGGAACTCAGACACATGCGAAAAGGTGGAAACTGTCTTTGCCTGCTCATTGATGTCACAGCATTACATGCGCTTTGACATAAACAATATGCCAGACAAACAGCCACAGCGACTTTTTTATGCAAGCGTTTCCACAGTGGTTGTTAACATTTTTGAGATATGGGGAAAGTTTTTACTTGGTCTACTTACAAATTGTATATCTCCACAATATCTCCACACCCAAATACTGTTATGCCTGTCTGTATTGATAATTGTAAGGACTAAGGACCAAACTACCAAAACTGGGTTAATATTTTGGTCATCTGACCACCAATTTGCACTAATTTTGTAACAAATAGGAATAAGCCAAGCTGTGTATCGGATTTGAGGCTGGCTCGTGAAGCTCTACATATGAATCAGTATAGCTGTAGCTATAAAACAATATCCCATCCTATATTTGAGTTCATTCTCTATAGATGAGTCCTTGTGATGTCGTAAACCCATGTTAACTGTACTCAGACTACAATTAGCATGTCAGGGCACAACTACAATGTTAACACCAGCATAATAATGCATCCTATGTAACTGATCTGTTTTTGTTCTCGAAACCCATTGTGAAGCAGAATTTTAAGTCTCAAGGAATTTATTTGACAATCTCTTTTGTATGCCTTTAGCATTCTATAGAAAATGTGTGCCTTAAGAATACTGTGCTTTATTCATCGAAATGAATGCCTGAGAGTCCTGATGCATATACAAGAAATTAAATCTAAGATGATATACTTTCATGGGAAGAAAAGACTAAGGATTAAAAAAATATCTTGCTTATGCAAGGAGAAAAAATGCCTAAACTCATTTACATCAAGTCAAAAGACTCGTCAAATACATTTGTGACTCAATATATATTTATAAAAAGCAAGATAAATGGCACCCTGTACTTTGCATATTTTTATGGTAAGGAATGGATTTAAGATTATGTGTATTCCAAATGAGTTCTAGTACATACTCCAATGTTAATAATACACTACTTGTTTTGATTGGAATGTGATATCAGTTATATGTATATATATATATATATATATATATATATATATATATATACACACACAGGTATCATGCCCTTGAGGACTATAAGAGTATATTTAACATTCAGCACTTATCTAGTTCTGGATATGTTCTGTTGATAGAGCCTCTAGCTACGGCACTACTAATTGCAATGCTTTTGTAATTTGAAATAAGACGCGTGTCCCTTGATTTCTTTATGGATTGGTGTTAATAAAGATGTGTTCATCTGAAAGGGGAATTCAGCCCTGTGAGATTAAATGAGGTTAAATAAATAGCTTATAGGAGCACTCAATAATTCAGAACAAGGGATGCATACCATTAAGCTACGGAACTCCTGATCACAATGTACTGCATATTATAGGCTGTAAGTAAGTCATAGTCACACCTGTAAATGGTGTGGGAAAGAATTGCAATTTTACTGTAAGACCTTTTTGTGTTGTGTGACATTTTGTACACTGTTCACCTGTAAGATGAAATATTTAATGCAATGCTCTGAATCTGGAAATGGGAACTGAGTCTCAAGCTCTTGAGGGTCTATGCTTTCCAAGATACCCTGCCCACCTAAATGCTTACAGTTACCTACTTTATTAAAAAAAAATACTGGCAATAGTTGTGGGTCGGCCAGGACGGAACCACAAAAAAGCAGGGTCACAAAAGGGGCAAGGCTACTCAATGCTGAATGACCTTATGGGATTGAACTTCAGGCTCCTAGGTAAAGGTACCGGATGACTAGCGCTCAGGTCCAGTAAAAGCACTGTGGATATCCTAAAGCATAGTTGTAGCCCAAACAGTGGTTTGAGCCATACCTATTCATTACTGGTTTGCTTAGTTCACTGGAAAACACATAATCTGTTTTAACAGAAGGATTTGTTGTCGTGTTGATGTGGTTATGCCTTTTCCATTTGTATAAAAATCCATGTTTTCTTTATTCTAACAATATGTTCACATTCGGTATAAGTAAAACATGAGTGACATCTTAACAGAACTACTAGGGGAGGATGACTTATATGATGCAATCTAATGGTTAAATCTATAAATATGCCCTTGCTCTAGATGGTCATTACTTCACACTGTCAGATATAGAAAAGGGGTACTCATTAGAGGACTTGGAGTCTACTTCTCTATCCGAAACTCTATCATTCTTTTCCATCAGGTCCCCTGCAGCTCTGCTGGGCACCTGGATCCTAACCCTACTGCATGCCCGCAGCAGGGTAAATGAAAGAGAAAAAAAAACACCCGGCGCCCGGAACTGCATGTGGCGATACGGATCACGTAACCCTGCACTAAACTCCAATTACAGGCTGTACCCTCACTTTAAAGACTTAAAGTGGAGGGAAAAAGAGCGGTCTATAAGCGGGCCAATACAGTATATTATTTTTTTCTGTTAAATGAATCAATGCATAAATTAACAAGACCTAAATCCATTTATACATTTTTTAGCCACAGCAAATTACTTGAAAATCTACTTCACTATAAACAACACATTACACTTGTATTCTTAGAAAATAAACTATAATCATAAACAGTAACACTAATGATTAGAATAAATTAATTGCACATAAGGTAAAAGAACTCACCTGCTATAAAATTTTTATGGACTGAAAACCTACACCCGAGGGTTCAGTGAAAGTCATTATTTGCCTCACCTACTTACTCAGGCACTTCAATGGAGAATATCGCTCATTTCCTTGATTGCATCTTCAGATAGACACGAGAAGAATAGTAGAATCTGTAGAATACAGACATGCATATTTTAGTGCCTCAAGCATTTAAAAATTAATTCACAAATACAGCTTTCTTTTCGTCTCAAATCAAAAATGCCAGATTTTAGAAGATGCCACTTAAAAGAACAAAACTTTAACTGGGCTCTTGTTACCAAATAAATCTTAGCAGATCTGTCATAGTATTCCTCTCTATGAAGAGTTAATCACTTAAAAAAAAATACAAGTTTTAAAAAGCCTTTTTTTTAGTTTCTATGGCAATGGCTGAAAAAAATCTGAATTAAAGATTTCTTTCTAGATAGGATTTGGACATTTCTGGACAGTATCAATGGGAAAGAGATTTTGAATGCTGTATTTGGTTACAAATGTTTAAATTCTGCATTACAAGTACAGCAGCACATTTGACCTCCCCCAGGTTATGAGGGGCACATTTGATGTTATGGAGGCCCAGGTATACATTTACATTTGGAAATTCCGCTTGATGTCAAAAAGTGTCGTAGATTTGTGTCTATACAGTTCATGGCAAGAAGAATTGTTCATACAAGGCATACCCTGGTTTGAAGATATCGGAGCTCTTAGATCTGGGATGCTTCCAGTGTCATAGCTGATCATGGTCTCTGGGAAAACTCCAAGGACCTCATCTCCTCACCCATATCACACTTGCCGCAGCCTACAGCCTAGTAATAGTCTCTAAATTCCACAGCCTCCGCAAGAGATTAGTAGATTTCCACGGGATGAAGTTTCACAGGAATTTTCTGATAACAAATAAGAACATTCACAATTATTGCTTGTTTGCTTGTTGAGCAAAAAATAAAGTAAAATCAAAGGGTGAACAAAGGTTTAACAACTTACATGATGCTAAACACAATAAAACCTTACCACAGTATTAAGTAGCTACCTATATTAGATACACGCAGAAATCTTTTGATATATTTTTTAATACTTAGAATTTCTGGCACCCCACTGATATATTAATAAGGATATAACATGATCTATTAGTATAGTCAAATTATGCAACTGTGTGACCAGTTAGTAATCCTGCTTTAAACCAATTTGTATTGCAGTTGAACAACATGGAGGAAAACGCATTGAGAATTATATTCTTGTGCAGTTGACAGGTAATAGCAGATGAAACAGCTTTCTTTAAATTGTGTTTGTCTGCTAGGCTGCCAAATGCTTTTTGTATGCCTTTCATGTGGCGTTCCTCAATAGCTTTCTTGTAAGTAACAATATCTTCCTCGTATGTTGTGATTGTTTACCGTACGACCACTAAGAAGTCCTTAATAGCTCTTGATGACATTGGCCTAGGGTCGGGTAACCCAGATATATTAAGAGAAATGTATCAAGCTAAGGCCAATAAAAGGTCACAGAATATACAGTATGTGGTGCTTCAGTGCACGTTATCATCGTGAAATTATTACCCAAACAAAGGATACATAAAATGTGATATGATTCAGAGTATGGTGCCTACTGGTGCAGGTGTGATGTCACTTGAGATGGTTTATTTTTTTCATTAACTAGATGGGTCTGATGCTGTGCCTTGCACTTTGTGTTTATATAATTCACTTGTAGCCTTTGCCGCTACAATACTGTCATTTGGATTTGTTAGACACAGCAAAAATACAGTATTTCAATTCAGAAATGTCTAGCAATATTGGTGTTGAAGCAACGTCAAAAGAACACTCCAGCCATCATATGCATTGTAATGCCACTATATACAATTGTCATGGTGCCCCCTTGCAAGTGCACTGGGGGGGGGTCTGCATAATTGCTCAATATGCACTTGTCCCCTTCCCCACCCCGCTATCACCAGTTAGCTCCATGTCTGTTCAGACACCTTGTGCGCATGGACGGAAAGTACTCCCAATTATTTTAAACTGAGCGCTTTCATGCCGCTGGTAAGAATTATCAGACCAAGAGGATATGGCTGCAGCTTCTATGTCTGGTCTATGTACTTTTTTCATTTTAAAGAATGCATGTGTAGCCAACAGCCATGTTGACTGCCCCCTTTTTCTACAAACCCTTCATGCCCATGGCATCCATGACACAGCTCTTTCCTGGTTCAAATCCTATCTGTTAGTGTTCCCCAGGGCTCAGTTCTTGGACCTCTACTATTCTCTATCTATACCTCTGCACTTGGTCAACTCATATCTCGCTTTGGCTTTCAACCATACCTACCTATCTATCTATACACCCTAATCTATAACTCAAAGACTGAACTTACCCCCTCTGTCTACAACTCCTGACATCTCTATCACAGTTGACAACTCCATCATCCAACCAACTGACCATGTTTGCTGCCTTAGTGTCACACTTCACTCTACTCTCTCCTTCATTCCTCACATCAATTTCCTCACAAACTCCTGCCGCATTCACCTGAAAAACCAAAGCTGCCTATTTCGCATACAAGAAACTACCAAGATATTAATACACTACCTTGTTATATCCTGTCTGTATTATTGCTACTAACTGGTCACTCCCTTCTTTTACCACTTACCACCTACTGTTTTCACTTCTCCTCAACCACCGACAAACTTGAAAGAGCAGGGCCCTAAGTGTACTAAAGGGGCACGATGGATGACTAGTATGAGGTAATGGTAAAGTCTATAAGCTATGACATTACCATGAAAGGTAAACCCTTCATATAGACTATTTTAGAAAAAAGGGTATAAAAACTTGTGAGAGACCTCTACCTCTACGACTACTTACACTCTTCTCCGTCATTCCCAAGAAGAACTACCTATAGTACTCAATTACATCATCAAGGTCATCTGTCATCTGTCATACAAGTGTTACTGTATGTATATATGCTTTATATCTGTGTGATATTTCTATAACAAATACAATGATGTGCAACGTGCTAATGTCGACACTAGCTTTTTTTATTGGTTTATTTGTTGACCTCATGGAGAGAGAGCACTAGGGGCTCATTGTTCCTATCTGTACAACAAAGGTACCTTTTTTTGCTGAAAATGTACAGTAAAAAAATCATTAAAAACGTCTGCCCTATTGATTGCTCTGGTTGGGATGCAGGAAGTTGGAAAAAGTGTCTTAACAATTCTTAATTGTTTACTTATTATTTACATAAAGTTAAAGATGTGGTATATAGTCTACTCTTGCTTTTATTTAAATATAAGAAAAATAAGATTAGGATCAGATTGTTATGTCTCTGTTGCTATGGATGGTGAAGCATCAATCTAGTTATTAGAAAGCACTCCTTTTTCTTGCTTTTATATTGTACAATCAGTATAGATGGGTTCACAGTATGTTTTCCATAAGTATTCCATCTTAAAGGGAAATACCGTAGTTACGTGTAAGGTGCATTCTAATGTATTTGTGCTCATTTACCTATGAATGGTGTGAGCAAATTATTGTGAAAATTCTATGTGTGCTGGATGCAGGACCAACAGCAGAAATATTATAACTAGTTTGTGAGGGATGAGATGCTGGTAAAAGGTCCAAGTCTATTAACCTCTTCAGTAATACCCAGGTTAAGACTATCTGGGGCAGTTTCAGATTTTCACACTTCAATGCAGTAGTACACTTGTAAAATGGGCACACGTAATTTATGTACATCAATTTTTATACCTCTCTGTGACTAATTTTAAAACACACTTAACAATTGTCTATGTATGATTGATAGCTTCTGGGGTGGGCAAAAAGCCTTTTTCATTTATTACAGCAGCAGAAGACTGTGCTGTTCCCTAATTTCACATTATGTCCTCCTACAAAGCAGGTTATTGATAATGCTTCGCCAATGTACTTGGAAATGAGTTGTAAATGAGTTGGCAAATGGAGTAACCATACTGTTTCGTACTGTAGGCAGGCATTTGAGATTTTTACATTTTTAATCTTTCATACAATAAATGATATATGATAAATGCTTTCCATGTACCTTTATCACTGATTATACAATTATATAATGGATACATGTAGCCGGATGTTGCAGCTGAATAAGATGGCGCTGGACTGGACACACAAATGCCCTGTGGGCCACTGGCCAACATTACCTAGTACTAACGATTATGGTGGTGCACCCTGCAGTCACCGGCTTGTTATGCCCGGGCGCGCGGTACACGAGCAGAAGAAAAAGGGTGGAGCAGAAGAAACAGGGTGGCACCGCACAAATCCAGCAGAGGATAAAGTGCTAGGGCTGCCTGACCATCACCAGTCATGTATAAGGTGGGCAGCCATACAAACATTCTATTTATCAACTGTTAGCTCTAAAAAGCTAGGGCCAGAGTTACTCAAAACTAGGAACATGAACACGGTTTAAGAAATACACTGGTGAAAAGTATTTGATTGCAAATTCCGAAGGACTCAAAATCCACTATTTGAGGTGATATACTGTTCTTGTTCTATATCTCAAATCCTTTTCGGCATTGTCAACATAATTCACTGCATAGGATATGTTTATTCTAGTGTGTTCTTGCATTTGTTATGAAAGCTTTTTTTTTTTTTGTCTCTGTAAGTGTTTGGTGTTCCAAGGTAAAATGTGTAGGAATCTATGTGAAAGGATGGTTACTATTGTAGAAGAAAATAAAAAAAACACAAAGACAAAATATCCCTTTTGGCAGGAATAACAGAAAACACATTTCTTAGGATTTTGAAAGTACTTTTCAGCAAAGACAGTGAATAGGCTAACCATGTAACCCAATTTACACTTTTCGTTCATGTCATATGACAGTTTTGTAAGATGTAGAAAAGGCTTTGAAGTAACTGTCAAACTAGTCTAATATATTAGCTGGCATGGGAATCTGCACAATTAATTGTAAGTACAGTTGGAGGTTGAGTTTACAGGACAAATCTACACAAGTTGGACATAATTGATCAGCTTATATCCATACTAATATTAACTGCCTACTCAACTGGATTTTTTTTACAGTTAGGTTATGCCTCACAAATCAGGGAAAAAAGCCTCAGGTACCACAAGGAAACAATTAATCCAGTATCTGTGCTTATCGTGTAACACACAACTGAATTGTTATTAACTGTTTTGTGGAGTATGGCCAGCATTGTTGGAAAGCTGTTTTTCCTTGCTTTTCAAATAGATACTTATGCGATATAGCATTTTGACCCTGGACTGATTTGTTGCCCTTCCCATTGACCTTTTCACAATTCTATTTAAGGCACATTTGCATAATAAAGTTACTAGCTCTTGTAAGATAAGTTGTTATGGCTTCAAACAAATTGTTCTCCATTAGTGGACCATCAAGTTTATTTTCAGTCTTAAAAACATCTAATTCTGTAATCTGTATTTATTAAGTAACCTTGAACACTCAAGAAAGTATAAAACAATTTTCATGGTGACCCACTTCTCTGATGCAGAATTCTTATGTGACAAAAGAAAAAATACCTATAATTTTATATAAACTTAATGCAAATTCTTTGTACTTAGTTTCCGTAAAATGAGATTTTATTGGGAGTCTGGTCGACAAAGAGGTCCCTTGTCGTCTTTGCAGCCTTTCTTAAGGTGTATGTACAAATGGGTAGCTGCTAAAGTTTTTGGGAAAAAGTATGCTACTCTGGGGAAAGTCTCACAAACAACCCTACAACCAGTAACGGCACAACCTACCAATCAGAATGCAAAGTAACACATGGATTTGATCAAGGGGGGAAATTGATTTTTAAGCACAGCAGAACAATGGTAACTCTGGGTAACCATGCTGCATACAAATGGAATTGTTATCTCCAGCTAATATAGCGACAATGGTGGGGTTCATTTAGAGGGACAAAGGAATTTGACCCTGTAAAGTTGGGACACCGGGACCAACCAGGGAGTGGAAGGAGAGACCAACTGAAATGGTGCTTACAATTCGTATTTGGAATCCTGAATATAGTCATGCAGGCATTAGGGAGTCTCAGAGGAGTACAGCGAGGGCTATTAGGTCAAGAAATGAATCTGCCAATGAGTTGATACAAAACACAATACAATGATAACATAACAGAGGCCTCTGTTGCCTTGGCGGATGGAAAGGACTGGGGCCAGCCTCCTCCCTGCAGATGGTTGCCCCTGGCCCTGGAGGGGGTTCTGTTTTGCGGGAGGGTAGGTGCAGGGGCATGGGGTGGTCATTGGATTGCTGGGGTGGTCTCTCCCTGGTGTGGGAGAGCAATCAGTTCCTGTGGAGTCTGACTGGAACTTATTGCCACCTCCCAGCTGCTGGGTGCCAGGAGGGAATCTGTTGTGCTTTTTGTTCTCTTGGATGGTGGGGCCTTGTCCTGTGGGACCTTCACTTGTTTGTTGGTGTGGTTTTCTCTTAAGACTTGTGCTGTTGTGCCCTGTTTGTCTGGGGGGGGTGGTATGGATGTGTGTGAAGAGTGTTTCTGTGGAAGTGTTTGCCCATTCATCCAGTAGAGCATTTGTGAGGACAAGCACTGATGTTTTTCAGTGAAAGGAGGTACTCTTCTTGACAGGAGCAAAAGTAGGTAAGATTAGTGACGGAAGCTCAATTGATATCCCAATTTCAACAATGCCTATCTTTTCTAAAACTGGTTGCTATGTAACATCTGCAGGATCTAGTTCATTGGGGAAACGTATAGTTTTGTTTAATGTTATCTCACTGTTTAAAATTATCTGAAATATAAATAAAGTCACATTATGAGAGAAAGATGTTAAACGCTGAATAGCTTTTTTAAAAGGAAACATGGTATATTACATTCTTCAGGCAAGATCTTCCTGATATCCAGCAACTTTAATAACGAAACTGTGATCATTTTAAAAGTTTACATGAAAGATCACACTTTGTGGGATGTAAAGTACTGGTACTTGTGGACACCAAAGTTAGTATTGGGTTATATACGGCAATTTGTGTACAGAAATGTCATATACAGCGACCACAAAATACAGCAGCTGAGGTGAAAAATACTCCAGGTTTTATTTTTAGGTTCTGACCTCAAACATCTTCTCTTACTCTAATAGTTTCATAGAGAATGAGTTTTTGCAAGTCTGTTTAAGAACATAACATTCTGTTCCATTTCATTGCCTCATGCAAGCCTTTTCATTCTAGCAGTGCTGACATCTGCACTGACAACTTGCCTTTTCTTGAGCCTCAGAACCCATTTCAGTTCACAATTGCTTCGGTCCTGTCCCTGACGTGTCACCAACTTTCTTTCTTCCATCACTTCTGCTTATTTCCAATTATTGTCACAATGCATGGAAAGAAAAAATTATGTCCCCATATCTGCTTCCAAAAAAAAAACTGCCTTATTTGAGAAAATTTATAATTTACCTTATTTTCAAACTCAACACATTTCTTTCTCGCTTTGGTCACCATTCTTAGTTGCATCTGTTTTTTTGCCCAGGTAATCAAATCATTTGTTCCTTAGCAGAGAAACAGTGTCTGTTTCTATCTTTGGATTTGCTGCATGATTTGGCTAAACAGAAGTTTTATTTACTTCCAGCTATACTTTAATTTTACTCTTTTGTGTTTACTGGGGAAATTCTTTAAGTCCTTCTCTGCCAAACTAGACTATGACAAACTTTACTTTCTGCTGAATTGGCTCTCTGTAACACCCAAGATAAAAACCCAAACTTATTTCTGTTTTCATGTAGGTAAAATAGAACATATTTTTTGTCATACGCTACAGTGCAGTCTTTCTCTATATTAGTTAATAGCCTTGATTATTAATTGGGGTTTGGGGGATTTCAGGGATCATAGAAGAATACAGATGGATAGCGTTAATAAAGTATTTCTTCAAAGTCCAGGACATGTAACATTGTAATATATTTTCTTTCACATAAATTTTTATTTTAAAAGCATGTTTTTGTAAGAAATAGCTTCAAATATATTGTACTTGCAATCCACCTTTTTTATTTTTAAGTAAACATTAACATTCCTTTAAGGAGTTAACGTTGGTATGTAGATTCTGTAATTATGTGAATTTCCAATCACTTTCCTTTCATCCAAGTCTTCATTTTAAATAGGATGGTTCCATGTATATGAATTACCATTATTATTACCATTATTATTATTATTATTATTGCATATTAAAATCAGGATTACACACAGTGACACGCTACACTTTTGATTATGCTTTTGCATTTTTGTGGCTACCTGTATCCGGCAGATGGATGGAAGCTAAATAAGCAAGCAATAAAGGTGCGTGAGGCGCCACTAGACGCCATTTTCCAGGAGCCAGTGCTCAGTCTGGGCCTGCACATTTTCTTTTCTATGATTGAGAAAGAACTTGTAGGTTATTCTTTCTAGCTAGGTAAGTTGACCTTGTAAGGTTAGCCCCAATATGGTAATTTTGTTGACTTTTTGCACATTCCATAATTCACTTCAAGATGATAATTAGCATGAATCATCATTTTAGGGTTAATTTATGGTCTTGCCTTAATATGCATAAATATCAAAATTGAGCAGAGAGGTAGGAAAGAAAGACTACAGGATTTTTAAACTCCTACAGGATTTATTTCATATTTTCCTTTATAGACTTTTTTACTCCTTTAGTTTGGTTTGAGCATCTATACGTGGGAAACCATTCTCTACATATATTAGAAATATTAGATGATAGCAAAGTTCAATATTACATATGCAATAAAAAAGTGCTTTACAGTTTGTGTCATCCTTCGGCAATTTTTTCATCCACAAAAGAGAAGAAGCCTCAGTGTGACTCATTCTCAAATCTTATTTTTTTTTCTGAAACAGTGAACCAAATTATATCTCAAACTGTAAGCTTACAGAAAAGTAATTCTAAAAGTGTATTTGTTTGCTTAAGTTAAATGCTGTATGTGCCATAATATTTACCAGGCATCTGTTTTACATTAAATAAGTGATATAGAATATGGACTGCCTGGACTTCTTAATGGTTAGGGGAGACACCCTTTATGCAGCTTTAAAATAAAATATAGTTACCACTGTGGCTATGGCTACCTCAGACACCATTGTTTTGAGTGCAATTTTAATTATGTCACATTCTGGTGTCTTATTGAATACACATATTGGTATGTATTGAGTAATAGACACATACAGAGGGAGGCAGAGACATTTAGCATCATCAAAACCTGAAATATGGTGTTAACTATACGATCAAATGGCTCCTGATGGATTTCTCTGTTTTTGTTACTCTTGCGATAGGCATAAAAAGTGGTGTTGAGTCCAAGATTAATGAGAAGACTTCATAAAATGAACTAGAGCCACAGACCAGTTTATAGTATGGATATCCACTTGTTCATTTTTAGTGGCCTATTTATAATGTTTTATGTTTGATTTAAAAAAATATCTATAATCTACATATTGAATTATGAAATACAATATCCTCTTGAAGACCATGTCCTTTAAAAAAAAGAAACAGAACATATATCAGAGTAGTATCAGCAGTAATCCATATTCATTTCCTGCTGGGTTTTTGTTCACAAAATGGCTCCCTTACATCTCCGCATACATAGGGAATCTAAACATAACTACAAACGCTATGAAGGTACATGGATTATGTTGTAGTAATTTTCTAATGGTAGCAACCAATAACAGTCGTTATGCATGTATTTGCCCCTTTCCTCACCACCATCTATTCTGCATGCAGTAGATATGTTTGGTGTTTGTTGAATGTAGACAAATGTGCTCATCCGCAGAATGCACTCCCATTGTTTTCAATGAGAAGTATTTCTGCCACTAATTGGCCACATAGGCCATCTGCAGCTGTAGAGCTGCAGCTTCTGTGTCAAATAAGTGTTCATTTAAATTGTGTTTATTTAACAGTGTGTATTTAAATATGTTTTGTCAATTTGGAAGAATGCATATTACATTTTTGTCCGAACCAAAAGGGCATGAAATTAAATTTGTTTGTCCTTAATCCAACTCCTAGTACAAGCTGCCATGCTACCATTTATGGGTCATGCAACGTTACATGATCCCACTCAACCCCACTTCCTTCTTGAAAAGCTCTGTTCTGCTTCCCCGCCTTGGATCCAGCTGTGCTATGCACCGATAAGCCAAACCCATTTTTGGGGTGTATTTTTTAACCCAAAATGTTTGTACCTTGGAAAAGTGAGATACTGAGCTGACAAGTCAGTAAATGCAACTCTGGTTTCAAGTTTGCTCAGATTTGTAGCGTTGGGTTAGCAGGAGAAGCCATCCACCTAACACAGAAACAGAGAATATGACAGGAGATAAGAACCATCTCTAGACACAAGATAACACAAGTTTTACACTGACGTTTCTAGGATGTGTTGCGTTTGTTGTAACATTTGGTCCTATTTTCCTGCCAACAGATTCAAAACATATCAGTGTTACAACTTGGGGATTTTATCTCATGATGCCACTCAAGGTAACCTTAATAAATACCAGTTTTTACTTTTAATTTAAGTTTATAAAAATATATTTTTTACTTTTCCAGAGAAATGTATTATGTGTCATTTAGTGAGTTTGCTGCTATTGTAACAAAAAAAATGAAATGTTTTTTTTTTTAAATGCACTGAGAATAATTTTTAAACACAAAAGTGCTTCTAATTTGTACAACATTGAATAAAATAATTGAAGCAGTATTATGGGCTGCAAACATCTTTTGATATATAGTACTATTACAGTGAATAGAAAATACTTAGAGGAACTAATTACAAACTAAAAACCACATTTGGCCTTCAGTTTTTTGTCCTTGTACTGTTGTGTTTCTAGTTGCATAACAATACGAATTCATAGGAACCGCATCTGATTGTACTTATTAAAGTAATGATCCATCACAATTATATATATGAAGGGGGGAGGGCTGATTATGCTTAGAAGAAGAAAAAGTAAAAATAGGAACTATGGGGTCAAAGGCATAAGTTGGTTGAACATAACTACAGATGCTTACTTCAAGGGATAGAAGTGGCAAGATAAAGGTCAAAAGTCACTAAAACAACATTTCTGCCTTGATAACTAACATGGCTTTAAACTTTTTTCATTCTATTTTCCAGCCCCTCTAGAGGCTTCAAAATCTACCTGACCAGAACTGGAATACGTTGAAGCTGAAGCAGCTGGAAGTATAACTCACACTGACAATGCACCTAAAGGTCTAGGACAGCTGTCAGCATAACTGAAGCCCTGACCTACGGCACTCATAGTGCCTGAAATTTAATGGGCTCCCAAGAGGAGGTCGTGGAGAATGAATGGAATGATTGGGTGAAAAGACGCTATGAAGGGAAAGATGCAGTAAGAACATTCACAGGGAGATCTGTTTTTTTAAACAGGTAAGAACGTCTTCTGTCCACAGATCCATATGCATTACTGTCAGTATAATGGGATCAGTCTATGAGATAAGCACTGAAGATTTTTTCAATATACAATATTTGGGTAGTGAAGTTAACAAAAAGATGGCTGAAAAACAAATTCTGTGCTTATAAAAAGCATGCATGGAGACTTAATGACCCTAATGTTCTTAATTGTCTCAGTCAAATGTTCAAAATAAATTTAAATTAAGGTAGTTAAAAAAAACTGATAACCCATATAAAGTGATGTGCTTACCTTACATCCCTTATCAGGATATGGGGTCCTATCTTGGAGCCCCACTTTTAAATTCATTGCCCATGGTGTTACGGGCTGTTTGGGGAGGTCAGATATCTCCTTTTTAACTGGCCTATTGAATAGTGACGTTGCAGGAAGCCAGAGGCTCCCTGTGATGCAGCAGAGGACTGCCTCCTGCGAGACCTGCTGCCCTAGGCATCACTGCCAATGTAATACATCACTGCCATATATATACAAATGTGTAAAACGAAGCCTACCAAACAAGGGAGAGCATGCTACAAATACAGTGTATTGGCTGTACAGTGCATAGAAAAAAAACAAAAACTGTCTGCGCTTCTCATCCTAATAAGGTTGGCAACAAATATATAAACATAATATAAATTAGAGGTTTTGATTAAATGAATTGACCAAAGCATACTTAAGCTCACCTGCCATGTTAAGGCACACTCTCAATAGGGTGAGAACGTACTCTTACCTTCTACACAGTGGGCGCACAAATAAGTTTGCTACCAAAACCTTATTAATTTGTTGGGGGAGGTGCAAGTCTCTTTACAATTAACCCCTGCACAGCAAGCTGCAATCATGAGCAGCCATGTGTGTATGGACAGACGTGTGTGAGGGCAGTCTATGTGTCTGTGTGCGTTTATGGGCAGGTATATGTAAAGGCAGCGTGTGGGGGCAGTTGTGTGTAAGGGCAGGTCTGTGTGTATATGTGTGTTTATGGGCAGGTGTGTGTGAGGGCAGTGTCAATAAAATAACCTAAAATAGCTGAGGGGGCTCAATTTAAAATTCTTGCCTCAGGAGCAAAAGGAGCTAGCTAAAGCTCTGCTCACAACAACCAGGCAGTGCGAGAGCCTGTCACTCTGTCTCTGCACTTATTTGTAAACTATAAAGTAAAGCTTTTGAGAGTTTTCCTCTCTTTCTTAGGTCTGTAGCAATACCTGAGGAAAAGAGGAAAACTTTTGAAAGCTTGTCTTTTAAGTATTATGTTAATCCAATAAAAAAAGGTATCATTGCATACTGCAATACTCTGGTATTTTGGTATTATATATATGTGTGTGTCCGTACCACATTAGGTTTAACTCACCAAGAGTACAATATCTTTGACACAATCAAGCACATAAGCCAAGTATCCTGGTAGAGGCTGCAAAAGTAGAATATATGGGGCATGTTAAATGTACCTGTCCCCTTGGTCAAAACCATTCTGACCATCCCATTATCGCTCCAAGCAGATTTTAATTTCCATGTCTCTCAGATCAAGTTGTGACCCACCATACTGAAATTTCTACAGTCAAGGAAGACTGTGGACCCATTCATAAGGTCAGCCTAATACAGTCACCTTTCCTAAATTATTGAGGACATCACATCTTCAGCATTCGTCAGCATTCGTCAGTCACATCAGGCCTGTAACGGGATGCCACCGCTGGGGGTCTATACCAGTGGGCCAGTAGTTTGTAAGACACTTCCTATTATTTAGTGAACAGCGATGGTTCAGGATACAGATCTTTTCCCACTGCTCTTCCAGCAATGCCTTCTCCTACTTTCCCATAAATGCCGGGGGCCCTGGAGTCAAGGCAGACATCAGAAAGCCATATAACCTGGATATACCGTGGGCTAGTTGAGTGGTCGAGACACAGAGGCACATTAAGCCTCCATACTAATGAACGATAATAGGCAGTTAATTGGGCAAATCTAAACTTGTCAAGCAAACTGGGTGGAGCAGGAGCTACCAACTGCTCCAAAGGCCGAAGTCCCACAGGTGTCACAAAAGAGTGGATCCTCGAGCCCTCCCCCGAGGCGGCAGCTGGGAAAAACTCAACTCCCAACCCAGGAGGGAAATCAGGATTGTCTCTTATCGGGGTGAGCAGGGAAGGGATTGTGGAGATCTGCGAGCCATTTGCCAACAAATGCCAGACTTGTGAAGTAGCTCACATAAATGGATGAAGAGAGGCAAGACGTCTTGCTGTATCCACTACAAGCCAAGGAAGAGATAGCATGGGAAGGCCAAGTAGTGCAACTGTCGGTGTCTGGAAACTTGAGACCATTCCACGACACGTAGCAAGTGGCACGCTCTATAGTATGTCCGCGAGCAAGATAGGGCTAGGCCACCCCGGGATTTGGGAAGGATGAACATACTAAATTTAATACGCCTGTCCGAGTGCCCCAAACAAAATGAATAAAGGCGGAGCAGGTGGAAGCAAAAAAGGAAGGTGGCACAAAAATCTGGAGAGTTTGGAATAAATATAAAAGACAAGGCATGATGTTCATTTTAATGATGTTGACTCTAAACAACCATTAGACCGTGAGTCTTGACCATTTCAGCAGGTCAGTTTCTATTACCGCCAATAGGGGTGAGAAGTTGTAATTGGAAAGTTGGGAAAAATCCATAGTCAGCCAGATCCCCAGATACTTCAGCTTTGTATGACACCATGTAAACGGGAAGGAAGTCGCCAAGGGACCGTGTGCCGCTGATGTCAAGAATCTCAGACCTAGACATATTCACCTTAAAATTGGAAAGGTAACCATAGCCAGAAATTTCCTTCAATGTGACCGGCAAAAAGATGCGAGGAAGAGACAAATCCCCGGGATGAATCCTGTCTGGTCAGGATAGACTAACCTGGACATGAATGGCTTAATACGGTTAGCGAGTATTGTAGCGAACAACTCTCAGACTTAAGGAGAGAGATAGGCCGGTAGTTACCACAACTCTTGGGATCCTTACCACCTTTAGGTATCAAAGTATGATACTAATTAATTTTCAGTGATATACTGTGTTGATCATCATACATATTTTAGTAAAAACGCCAGTTTTATGATCCTTGTTACTGTTAGGAGAAAAAGTTTCTCAAATGCCAGTAAAGTAAAATGTGCATTATTTCCCCAAGGTTTAAGAATATAAGTAGTTATTGAAGTTTGCCACTAGAGTTTCAGAGCTGGATGAAAACAACATAACAGTGTAAAATGGACCTCCACGTATAGGTCACTTACTTCAGCTGGTGACATGTTCAGGAATGAGATGGCTGCAGTATTCTGTTTTATTAATCACTGCTGTTCCTCGGGGGATCGCAACACAAAAAAAAGAAAAAGAGAGAAAAATTGATCCCTGCTACTCGACAGGACATAAAAGATGTGAAAAAGAAATGAACAGGGGCGAAGTAAGAGTACGAACTGGATGTGCATTGTGTCTTACTTAGATTTTGCTTAGTTCCATTTAGAGAGCAACAATGAAAAAGTACTAGAAAACAAACACGTACTAAAGGTCTGGAGTTAGCTGTTAATGGGAGAAGTATATTTGTTTTCTTCATCAATGGTTTGCTACTATAATTGTCAGGCAGCAACCTAAGGTCACAGGCTTTCTAGAAACGTATTTAAGCTTTTCTTACAATCTTTAAAGAGAAGAAACACATTTTGGCTGTGTGTCTATATGCTTAAAATTGTTTGACATTAACCTCTTAAAATCCAACTTATTAAACATCATTAGAATGAAGTGTTTAGGAAAGTTTATTAATTCCAATGGCCCCAAATGCACCTTTATGTAGTGGTGCTATTCATGAATCTGTGCGCTTACTTTTCATGATGCCTTATAGAGATAAGCAGGCTGATCAGCACTGACATCTCTGGACCCTCGTCGTCTTCTAATTTTTAGTTAAGATGATTCGAAAGCATGTCTAACAATGCCATTTCAATGTCCAAAGCTAACTTACAATTCAAAATGTTCTCTCTCTCCAGTAGAAAATGGATTGAGTAAATCTTTGTAATAAAGTTTTGCTCAAAAAGAAAAAAGTGATAATAAAAAAATATAATATATGTTAAACGATGCCAAAAAAGTTGCATGTGGGGGAACCGTTAAATAAACAGGGGACAGGAATCTGCAGACTTTCGTACTTCTCAGCTGTCAGAGGTGAGGTACATCTGGCTTACTGTAAGGACCCAGAGCACCAAATGATGGTATTCGGGAGTTATGTGCAGGTTGAGGTCCACCATGGTTGAATAAGTTGGCAACTCCACCAAATGTGGCCCATTTAACCTATCTGTCAACATCCTCTCTAGTGCTCTTCCGTTTGTGATGAGAATGTCTTTCCTATTGGTTTCCATGTGCTTGGAACTGCTAGATGTGCCCAAAACGTTAGGAATCACGCTTGCCCATTGATTTTCCGCGAATGCCTTCTTCATGACTGTTTCCCAATATGTCATAAATTACAGCGTTATTGGTTTAGAGGCCAGGGTAGCACAACAACAAAGATCTCAGGGTTTTTTGGGTCATTCCTACATAGCAACTCTAAGGTCGAAGGTTATTTGGGTCTTCTGATCATCTACCCCCTAACATCTGTAGAATATGTTTAACCATAATATAAGAATTTTTTCCTGAGTTTAGCAAATCAAATTGCTTATGTAATGCCTGAAAATCCAATACCATTTTTGATACATCAGCTAATACTGTGGCAACGTTACAATATTAGTTATATCATTATAATTAAGTGTTTTTAAGTGGTATTAAGGGGGGATGTTTATCATCATTATTTTCAGCCTAGGGAGGACTGCTAGTGAATTTTAACCCTTTCACTGCCAGAGCCATGTTGTGTGCACACCCATGACACCAAGGGTCACACCAGACTAATTGTTAAATGGTGTAAGCTGTAAATACTTTTATTTTCTATTTGCATCCAAATAATATGTCCCCAAGAAGACAAAGCCCCCCTCTTGTAGCCTTACTGCATCATAACAAACAGCCTGCTTACTACCATCTCAAGCCAAGCTCTTGCAGTATAGAACAGGCATTAAAACTCACTTGGACCACTATGCCAGATTTGCAAGCAAAGTTTTTTTTCTGTATGTGTACTTCATATGTATTTTGGAGAGATTGTTTCTTTTTTTGGCCAAATGTTGGTATTTACCTTTTTACACATTCCCTTGTCCTGATACCCTCCCCTTCTTGACTCCTACAGCCATAACTCCTCCCTGTTTTCTTATTCTTCTCATTTTTTATTATTGGAAAATTCTTTATTATACTTCACATTGGATTGGTATTTTTTACTTATTTGGGTGTCACATTTGAGCAGGATTATTTATTATATTATAATAAATATAATATAATATAATTATTATATTATTTTTGGTAGCAGCAAGGTATATTCAGTGTATTTTATTATATTTTATATTTTATTGATTGTTTAGTTACACATTTAAATTATACAAATATGCATGGCCACCTCTTACTCACATTTTCAGGGTTTTTTTAAAATGGCTGTTGAGCAGGGTGCAGGAACTGATCTAACACTTCAATGTGTCCAAAATCTTTAAAAGTAAAGTCACCCAAGAGTTTTATTACTTGTAACTCTAAATGGGTCCTTGTGGTCTACAATACATTGGGAGGAATTTCATTAGTCCCAATGTATTTACTTTATTACTAGTAAATATCAATTCACATGTAAACTATGTTTCACATTTAATAAAAACTATGATTGAGAAAAATGCATTTTTTGTTTTTATTCCTTAAATCAGGACACCTGAATTGATTTTCCATCACTTTACCTAATTTTGTGACGATTCTGAAGGAAATTCGCTAGTTTTTACTAAATTTCTCATCCTAAATTATCAGCTAATCATCTAACTATGGTATCAAGGAAGCTCTATCGTTCCTTGAAAAAGCAATATATAGTTTACATGGGTACACTATTCACAGGAAAAGAGAATAATTGCTGAACCGACATAGCGCAAAATTGCTCCGGGATTTGAGGTACCAAAAACCCCTGGGGTTAATGACAATTTAAATTATAATTCAAATTATGTTTTCTCTTTCATTTAGTCATATCTATGTTATATATTTATTTATGCAACAATTTGCAATCATCTATTTATATATGTCTGATAATATTGAATGAATAGATTACTTATTGTTATTTATACAAATGTACTGAAGTATGAATTAATTTATTATTGTTATATATTTGTTTACTGAAATATATATAGGATGAATTGTCTATTATTTATTGGTATGTATTTAAAACTCTTACATACGGATTGATGTTAGTTAAAGGGTTAAAAAGAAATACGCTTACATAATTTTGTAGAAAAACACATTTTTATTGAATTTGCGGTATTTATTTACTTATTTAGTAACTAATTTTATTTTTGTACTATTTATATTGCATTGTTTCTTGATATGTAAACCCAACTACTTAATTCTTGACTATTCAATTTGATTCTGAACAAACTTTATGTCTTAAAAGCATTGATTTTAATGAAGTTCGGATTTATTAACTATGAGACTTTTTTAGTCATTTCTATTTGTTAATATTGAGTTTATGTATAATTAGATTAGTTTATTATGCTATCTGGTAATTAATTCATGTGACAATGTATTGAATTGAAGTCTGGTAACCGATTAAAACCTTAATTGATGGGTCTTTATAACCCTGTATTTTGAATTCCCACCAGATGCCCCTGAGGAATAGCCCACAAAACACATGGGGCTGTTTATACAGATTTTATTCTATGTCCATGAATTGACTTTATACGTTATTCAAATCCATCCTCTTGCTTGCGGCCTACCAGTGGAGAAGCGTGTTTTTGGCATTTATCAATAAAGTTGTTTGTACGTTATCCCTCTTCCCATTTTAACTTAGTCGCTTACCGACTCTGAGGCTGATGAGAGGACCCTGGAGTTTTTTATTTATCTCACTTCAAAGCGCCAGCTCACATATAAATTAGTCTGGTTGGACCTTTTTATTATTTTCTAGATAACCGGATAGCAATTATTATAATTAAGGACGTTTCATTTGCTAAAATGGATACAAAAGGGCACATTTTATTCTTGAATGAAAATACATTTTCAGAGCTGATCTTCAACCCAACAATAGGTACGAGATTACTGCATGACTCTATGAATCATGCTATATAGGCTTAGGGCCCCCTCTTGCATACTGATGGGCCACATGCAACTTTTAGATTCAGGATTGGGCAATACTTGCTACATTTAGGGACTAATGTAAGAGATCAGCACCAGACATAGAAAGAAAAATATTTAACACTATCTTAATTTCTGTACATTGGTACAAAATATGGACTTTTACCTTTACACCTTAGTGCACAAATATGACCACTTGTTCATATGTTTCAAGTGCCCTTGAAGCAATGTCCTTTTAAAGTGTTATTGTTAGGTGTTTATCTAATTCCCCAGTACACGAAGGGACAATGGAATGAAAGATTAGGCCAATAAGAATGAAAATTCAGGAGCAATTCTTTAATCATTGTGCCTTTCCTTCTTGCAAACTTTCATTACTCTTATTACATTGTAATTCACAGCAATACGTCTAACTCCAATTTGGCATGAAGTCAGACAAATTACAAACTACTGAAAAAAACGACAACGCATGTAACCCTTTGAGTGAAATGGATCAGGATTCGTTGCAAAAGGTTACATTTCTCTCCATATTGGTGTTACCATAAATAATTATGAAATCTCCAACCTGTAGCATAACTACTTGTTATGAAGGATTAATACTTGAATATTTCTGGAAGTTCTATTTATACATAATCTTCGTCACCCCAATCCTGTTTCCATATTAACTGTATGGTGAAATGGTAAAGCTGCTTAACCTTTTGCATCTGGTAAGATTTTGCAGTTTTAGCACTGCCCTAGTGCCTCTGGATATAACATTTAGCTGTTTCTGAGGACCCATCAATAAATTAGGTGCTCTAACTTCATCCAAACCTACATTTATGCTCTTTTAGCCCTCCGTGGGGTCATTCCTCTCTAAACAACCCAGTTTTAGGGGCCATAATGTCTTGTACCTCTAATGACTTTTGTAATTATATATTACAATGCATGCACAAGAGATTTATCATTGGCTTATTTTTGTGTAACACTGGCATCTTGCATTTATTTCCTTTATAACATACACAGATGCAAAGAAAAGAACCTCCATGCATGCCCTCTCCCCTAAATGTAGGAATGAGGAGAGGCTGCTCCTGTGAAGTGCCCCCGTGGAGCCGACTTTTTGTGAAAGTACTCCGAGAGGAGTACTCACCTCGGGCGCATCTACAAGGGAGCGCACAGCCGCCCGATCAGCAGCTACAGCCTGTGGGGCTGTCTGGGGAGATCACAATCCCCCTCTAACTGGCCCAACATTAGGGAATGCGAGGTCTGTCACTTCAGACCTCAGCTTCCGTGCTCCCTAATCACTATTTAAGTAAATGCTGTTAAAGACTTGACTTTAAAGTATTGTGTACAATGCTTATTCTATACCTTAAGAGAAAGTAAAACTGTATAAGAGATAATAATCACTTTGTTTATATACCATGTTTGCATTTTTAGACATAATTGTGCCAATCTATTTCAGTAGAGGGCCAGATGTTAGTTGAGAATGGGTTGAGGTGACAATAAAAATGGAAAAATCTAATTTTTCATCTCAGTGAAACTTACCCACAGATCTCTGGAATAAATTTCAGTGACAAGGATGAAACTTCAAATGAAAATTAGTATTGAAATCTTTGAACTACAAAACAGCTTCCACTTTTGTATGATGTTTTACTCTAAGCATACAATTTTGGCTTAAAATAGAACTTGTTTTTTTCCTTGTCTTCAATAAACTATGAAAGAACATCTGCAATTTCCGAGGCACTGGTTTGTGAAAACGTTCCTTTTTAAAACCATGTTCTAAGAGGACTGGGTAGGTGCAAAATACTGTCTGGAAATCCAAGCTGGAATCCTTAACCTTGTAATTCTGTTATACCGAATCTAGACTTTCCTTAATAAGATCAGTTCAAGGAGCAAACATATTGCAAAATGGGTCATAAATCACTGGTAATAGCTCACAACTCCAAAGAATGCTGTAACATTTTCCCTAAGAGGTAAAGGTTACTTCTCTATTAATTCAATTATGCACTCCAAGTTTAAAAAAGGGTATCTATTTAGCAAAGTTTTGGACCAAATGGCATGTTTTTAGGTCAATATTATATGTGATTGTCACAAACTGTGCAATTGCTACTGCATAAATGATCATTGTTTTCTTTGAATTGTCATTATAAAGTGAGGTGTCATAATGAAGTGAAGCCCCTAACTAGTTTTCCAAAAATCTTGTACATTTTTGTGCTCCTGGTTCCTACTGGATTTAGGTCTTCTGAAAAACTACAAAAAGTAGTACTTTCTATTTTGCGCCGACTCTGCCAAAATTAGTATGTTTCCAAAGTATGATGGACAAAAGACTAAGCAGTCTCTTCACTTCCGTGTGTCTTAAATTGCCTCTTTGTCATTGTACAGTGATTGTATACAGTTGCTGTACCTCAGGACATATGAATGCCTTGTCAATGTGGAAACTGACAGCTATCTATGGCCCACCAAGCAACAATTCACACCAAGGCTTTGCCAGACAATGCAGTGTGCAGGGAGGTGAGGAGCTGCTGGACCATGTTGCGTACATTGAGGAGAGGGACTGCCTGATGGTGTTGTGTGTGGGAGGGGAAAAGGGCTGTTACATAGTGTTGTGTGCATGGAGTAGAGGTGTTATGAGAGAGAGAGAAAATAAATGTGGAGGGAGGGGGCAGGAGAGAGAAGGGAAACATGGTTAGAAAGAGAAGACAGAAGGATAGAGATGTAGAGATAATAAAGAAAGAGCTAAAAATAAAAAGACAGATGTGCATGTCATTTTAACGATGGACACATATACTGGTCTAACGTATTTGCTTTTCTGATTTAGGGCTTGTTTAGTATGTCACAACATAAATACAAATAGTAAAATAAACCCACAATATGCAATCAAAAAGACAAGTAAAATATTGGGTCCCTTGCATTCTGTCAGTTGAAGTTGTTTAAAATATAAGGCTTAATTAAGCTCAATAAGCTGCAATTTGACAGCAAATAATACTGGCATCTACTACCCGTCATCATCATTTTTAAGTGCTAAATGCAGCCAGCGCAGATACTAGCGTAGCAGCATTAACAACAATTTACAGGAAGCCTGGGAGGTGTGAGAACTAGGAAGTTTATTTGCAAAGCAAATTTTCATTAAAACATATTACAGCTTCTGCCATAGCAAAAGCATGCATTTTGTCTAATAATAAAGGTTGTGCTTATGGTGATATTAGTCAAAATGTTGCCAATATGTTGACAATTTACATTTCTGGAGGAGAAATCACTGCTGCTACTCCTTCGTCACCTCATTTTTTTAAAGAAATAAATATGTATACTGCTTTTCAATCCCATACTAGCATAGAGGGAAAAGAGCTAGCAATTTTGAAGTCTATCACCTCCAACCTCACGACTAAGAAGTCACATAGTCACAACAAAAACTCATATTTATATGGCATATTTATATAATCCACCATCATCAATCATCATAGTTGTGTCTCATCTTGACTAAATTCAGTCAGCATGGACACTAGTCTGTACAGCGTAGCATAATTAACAATTGCACAATGTAAAGATAGAATGGGAAGATTGAGTAATGCGAAGTATGGACACAAGTCCCAGTAGAAGTCATTCTACTGCCTATATTTTATGAATGATGATCATGAGTATTATGAGGAACAGTCATACTATGTCCCATCAAATAAAACAATACTACAGTCCTGTACGACATGATGCTGAGTGCAACATCATGGTAACGATTGTGCTGACACAGAGGATGTGAGCAGAATTTATTGACAGTGGACATAACATCAGAAAGGTCATGTGTCATCTTACAAAGAAGAACAAGGCCCCTGAGCTATTATTTCATTCAAGTATGTCTACACCATCCTATTCACAAGTACTGACCCTATGGCATATTGCGCAAATGCCGGGCAGGTCAGTTCTTAAAAGCACCACCCACTCACCTAAACTGTCTCTTATATGACTGATTCAGTGGCTTTGCGTACCCACCCTTTGAATATGCAGCTGTCAGGCCTTCATGTGCCACAGATGATTTTTATCCCCACTCCATTTGTGACTGCGACCACCAGTGTTGGCTTTTTTACAACCTTACAAATCCATTGATATACTACCTTTTTGTGTTTGTTAAATAGAAACTATATACATATATTCATCTATGCCTTAGCCAAGTGCAAGTAGATACAAAATTGAAAGTTGATTTTTAGAATGGCTATTCGTATTAAAATTAAGTAATCAAGTGGTTGTTGTAGTGGACAAGCAGCTGAAAACTCCTTTTGGTAGGGAGGTTTCTTTTACAGTCAATATGTATATGAATAGCCAGAGAACAAACTGCATTACTGTTGTGAACCTCTATCTATGTTTTAGACAGCAGAATTGAATTAAAAGTAAAACAAATCAAAAGTATTCCAATGCCCAATATTAGCAGTGGACTAGGGCAGACGGACTAGGGCAGATGGCTTTCCCCCATCTCTAATTCTCATTCTCCTCCTTCCTTCCATGTCTCTTCTTTCTCATTATCTCCCCTTCTATCTATCTCGTCTCTTTCTTTCTCCTCATCACCCCTCTTCCTATTTCTTTCTCTCAATTTTCTTACTATCTCTCCCCCTTCTTATTATATATTTCTCCCATTTCTCCCTTCACTTACCTTGCTGAGGTCCTTTGCTGAGGTCCTTTGCTTGACCTTTATTGATGGCCAGATGGATGGAGATCCATGATCTCCCCAACTGGCCCTGCTCCTCTAGAGGATCTTTCAGTAAACTGCAGGGGAAGCGCCCCCACGTCGATCTACGCTCTGATAGCATGATTATTATTTGATTTTATACACCTGTCAGAAATGGGTGTGGCTGAAACACGTAGAATTAATAATTTGGAAGTGTGTCCACATACTTTTCATCAGAGGTGATGGTTGCTTATAAGCAAACTATGGATATTTGGATCTTTTGTAGCTCTCTCTTATGAGACAAGCATGTTTAGAAACCTGACATGTAATTTAGCACTTCTTGATAAATGACCCACAAAGACTTGTATGCATGTCTCTTCCATCCATCTGATGACTGCATTGTCAGAAGCACAATTAATATTTACATACTGCTTCGCAAAACGGCCATTCTATATACTGAACAAATGTCACCCTTATATAATAAGCTCCATTGAACTAGGATCTAAGCACTTATCCTGCTTGTGACAGCAATACATATTATGTCAGTCACTGTATTCTAAGCATTAACGATCCATGTAGATAGATGCATCAATTTCTTGTGCACCAGTCAAATTAATGCTCACAAGGAAAACATTTTATCTGGGGAGATTCTTGTAGCCCTGTTTTATTGTAACAGTTAGCAGCCTTCATCCTTTTCCATGCGGAATTACCTTGATTGTTATATATTGCTATGAATTATGGACAAGTTAGTGTATCAATCTACCAGCATCTGGATTGTATCTTAGAAAATATGAGATAAATGGCTCCCTTTTGTAAAATATTTCTGAGTTGAGCTTTCAGAAGTTACTATGAACACATTATTTGTATGAGCCGTCTACAAATGCGTATGTCTGATGGATTGATAATATGTGTTCTGTTTCTCTTCTTTTCCGTTGGCCAGGAGGGATACAATTTTTTCTTATATATATATACAATTGCTCCCTCTGTATTGTTATAATGTTTGAGAGTTGAATGGGTTTGTAATGCAGAAGAAAAAGAGGTTGGGTTATAGTTTTTGAGTTTATTGGGTCATTTCAGAATTTAACTATACATTATTATCAGTCTAGTAAAGTACAGTCTTTCGTACATTCCAGGCCAAGTGACTTTGTTGTTAAATCTTACTTGCATTATACACATGTGTTAGGAGTTAAGTTATTGCCACCAATACCAATTCATATCCTCTCCCTTAAATTGACTTCACCTTTACAAGGCTGTCATGATTATTTGACAACAATTAGCAAGCAGGCAATAAGGGACAGACAAATTAATAGGGAGGACTAACAAGGCAGAAACTGAGAAGGGAGATTCTCCCAAGATTCTCCCACATAAGGTGCGTACCTACTGCATATGTGGATTTTGTGGGACGGTCCAGATTGGAGGATGCTGTCTGCCGTAGCTGTCCCATTGTCCTGCTTTTGTTGGCAGAGGGGATAATGGCCCAGTACCCTGATCTCCTCTGATGCATCCAAAGACCTGTAAAATTAATGCAGCATAGACCTCCATTGCAGCTCCCACATGGCCACCTCACTAAGCTCTGCAGTGCTGTGAGATGATTCTTTAGGTAAGGTGGGTGGTTGGATACACCAGTGCCCCTCGCATTTCCAATTCTAGCCACACACCCCGAACACAGGTGTCGAAAAGACACCTGAAAAGTTGGTGGTATAAAAATGGGTTTCTAAGAGAGAAGTCTACCTTTATTATAAATATGTGCTAAGGAGTAGAATGACCATCAAAAATTATATATAGCAACTTAAAATGCTGCTCATTCTTTCAAATTAAATCTTTATTTTATACATGGAACACAATGCTCATTTTATTTTACCTTGTAAACAGATTTATCCCTAAAACAATAAATATTATGTATATGCAACAAAGACTTTGTCGGTCCTTCCACCAAGACCATATGGCAATAAACATATTCAATACTTAATACCATATAAACAATCTGTATTTCATTACCTTCACCATTTTGTGTAATGTCAATGAGACTTTCAAAATCTATTTTATTATAGGCAACGTGCCAGTTGCTTCTACTGCAAGGTTATAATCCAAGAGTAAGACCCATGATTGTTATAGTGTACACAGTAAAGGCACTGAACGAGGTTCACGTGCTTCTGAGAATAAAAATTATGAAACAGTATTTTACCTAGCATGGTACACATTAACCTGTAAATGTGTTTTGTTTACTAAATTAGATGTTTACATGTGCCTACACTCCAGTTTAAAAAAATAAACATTATAAAATGCCCCCTATGCCCGAACTGGCCATCTGACATACCAAGCAAATGCCCATTTGCCTAATGGCTGATAACAGCAAATGGGGTCCTGCAGTGTATGGCAGCCAGCTGAGTATGCACACTACAACGTGAGAGTATAAAAGTGTTACGGTGTGGCAACAAACGACTTAAAGTACCAGGTCTGCTATTAATCCCCAGTCTGGTCCTGGTTCCAGACCCAGTGAACATTGCCTGCATGAAAAGCTTGGCTGACCCTGTACAGTAGAATCAGCACAATTATCAGAAATATGACTGGTATAGAGACTTTGCTAATAAAATAGTGTTAAATATACTCAATATCTGCTCATAAGTAGATAGATATATAAATACCATATTTTGTATCTATCTATTTATGAGCAGATATTGAGTATATTTAAATTATCTACTTTAAGGGCTAGTCCCACAATAAATTTATTTTTATATAGATATTTATTGCTATTGCACTTTAGTTGGGAATACTTTGGCCAAAATACCTCCTTCTTGGCCGGTATATCTTCTTACCTTTGGTGCCCATTTTTTTGGGACTTGGAATCTGAACGCCAACGGAAGAAAGCAGAGCAACCAGAGGGATATATACAGGTTCCGGACACCGTGGAGTCCTATATACCACCCCCAGGAGCATTCTGCACATAGTTCTATGTGCAGTGGACCTTTCGAGTTTAACCATTTATTTACACTATATTTACTTGGAAGAAAGTACTACACAATTGGTCCTGTTCTTCTTTTTTGTCCCACGTAGACACAAAGGATATTGAGAAGGGCCCAAATATTTTGAGCACTATTGCAATATATACCACACACTTACTGATTGCTTATGACTATCTACACTATTGTTGTTGTCTCTCGTTCCCTTTATTTTACATGAGCACCCCTGAATAGAATTTGCGTTTAACCCCTTAAGGACAATGGGCGGTCCCTGAACCCATTGAAAACAATGCATTTTGAGCCTGTACATGTAAAATTTAGCGAAAAAAGGAAGGGGGGAAGAAAAAGTGTGGGTTAAATGTACATAGTATTTCATTTAACCAGCTCAAATCAAAATTGTTCTTATCATTATTTCTTCCCCTCACATTCTTTTCTTCAGCCTCCTGCGCACAAAACATTCCACCCATCCAAGTCTGTCTTAGTGATATAATCATTCTAATGGTATTTGGTTGTTTGTAACGGTAGAGAGCGTTGTTAAGAAACGAGTGAGTTTAAGGATATGAGACAGGAGCATTCCTTTCACACAATGTATCTTCTCATCTGCCCTTAGGACAGGTGGATTTCAACACTCATCTTCACAATAATGTACCTTGTACTGATTTGTGAGCAACTATTAAAGAAGAGATGATTTTTTTTGTGTATATGAAAAGCAATAAAGAGCAGAGAAGCTTCTGTAACCAGAATATTTAGCGTACCTAATAAATTACCAGCAAATAAATTCATAACGCTGCATTTTGCCATGCAATTAACCCTTTTAGGTGCCTCAGAAATAAACAATAAATGGAACAGATTGTTAGAGGGGAATCCGCTATTAAAAACATGTGCAAAGGATCATAAACAATCCAAATCATAATTTTCCAGGCACTTCAAAACCACTTAGAGGCTATTTAGCAATCTGATTGTCTCAGAAAAAAAATCAAGCAATGCTATGTTTCGTGACAATTATTCAATATTCCTTCATCTAGCATCTGTGTCAAATTTCATAAATGGTATTCTTCTTTTACAGGCAAGGTTAAAGAAGTAATTCCCACTGATTGTTTTAATTTATGAATTCATACATTCCCATAGTCTGAAGCAGAGAGTTTAAAATGAGCTCAAATTACTGATTATACCCATTAAGGAGGAAAAATAAAAATTGGTTTGAGGGCAGAATGATGCATGAGGACCTTGTGCACTAAAAATTCTGCTCACTTTGGCAGTGCCTACACCTGGCTGAGAACCTAGTATATAGGTTATGCCCCTACCAGGACCCTTACAGCAATCAAATGTACACATAAGGCACATGGTGAAGAAGGGAATTGGTTACCCACATATACTGAAAAAAAACAATAGAACTTAGATAATAATACAATTAAAAATAGTACAATTAAGCTTGTCCATATAGTACCCATAGCCTCTGTCTTTTGTTAATCTCTCCCAAACAACCATACTTGGGAACTTTTGAGCTCCCGGCTACCCGGAGCCTTTCTGAAGTTGACAGGGGTCAAAATTGGCACACTGACTGACTTACGCAACAAACTACGATGCCCTGTGTGTTCTTATAGCATTATTTTTTTCAGCAAATTGATCTACAGTAACTTGTCTGATGGATTTCACCACAAGGCCAGGCTTCACCCCCCACGTGAATCAATGAGCCTTGGCTGCTTGTGACCCTGTCGCTTTTCCTTACTTGGACCACTTTTTATAGGTACTGACTACTGCATACCGGGAACACCCCATGAGAGCTGCAGTTTTGGAGATGCTCTTCTAGCCATCACAATTTGGCCCTTGTCAAAGTCGCTCAGATCCTTACGCTTGCCTATTTTTCCTGCTTCTAACACATCATCTTTGAGAACATCTTTGAGATCTTTGATTGTGCTGTACATTATGAAGGTCCAACCCCAGTGAGCTTCTGAAGAAACAGCTTTGCTTTGTAAGTGTTTATACCCTTTAACCCCTTAATGACCAATGATGGGGGGCCAGTCAAGTTCAGTTATGACCAATGACGTGCCTGGCACTTTCTTCGCTTAAACGGTGTTGCTGTAGTGCCTCAATGTCTTTCCAGGGCATCAAAATCCGCAACTGTGTTTTAAAAGAGATTAGGAGGCAATCAGCGATTATTGCATTGAAAGGGTTAAAATACCACCATTTCAAATACCCTGGGGTCTCTAGTTTTCAAAAATATATGGTTTGATGGCTTCAAAGATGGCCCAATTAGGACATAGGGGCAGTAGGACCAGATGTTAAAGTTCCAAGTTGAAAAATGTGCACTTCCCAAATGTGCCATTTTATGTCCCAAACAACCTGACAATCCCATGCATGGTTGGTATCACAGTACTTGGGAGATGTTGCTGAACACATATTAGGGTGTTGTTTGACAGTGACATATACCAGGAGCGGTGAATTCATACCTGACGTACTATTTGTGTGATAAAAAACACTAAATAAATTACTACCACAAAGTTTGACAAAAGGTGGTAGTAGAATTAGTGCATGGAAAGGGTTAAGATACCAGCATTTAAAATACCTTGGGGTGTCTAGTTTTCAGAAATATATGGTTTGATGGGCTAAATTGCATTGACCTGCTTTAAAGATACCCAAAATTGCACATGGGGCAGAATGACCAGATTTGGAAAAAAAATAGTTTTGACATTGCAAAACGCTATTGTACTTATTGCCCAATAAGTTGAAGAAAAAAAAAAACATAAAAACATTGGGTATTTCTAAACTCACTAAACTCTAACTCTAAACACTAATCAAGCAGGTTTTTCATTAGTATTTTAAGACGATTAAAATATTTTTCATATATTTTTTAATAGGAAATTAGATGATCAAAACAATAGAAGAAGAAAGCACTACTAATTAAAGCTAAACAGAAGCACCACAAAAGTGTTAAAAGAGAAAGGGTACATACAATTAAAAAAACCAGCCTGGTCCTTAAGAGGTTAAATATAGTGTGTTTTTTTTTGGTGGAAGATTATTGATCAGTCTACTGTTCCTGGGCCTTATTTTGTACCCTGTATACACTGCCCATACACATATCTGCCTATTCACACACATGTACACATACACTGCCAACATACACCACCTTTAATATTGATTGAATCACACCCTCCACTCTGACTCTACAGTGGTGGTTTTTATGGTGATAAGATCACAACATGTTGCACCAGAAAGGGTCTTAATATTTTAGAGCAAAATGGTATTATTAAATGTTCAATGAAACAATAATAGCTTACCTTACATGTTACATTGGTGCTTTATGGTCAAGTTGTATTAATTAAATAAATTGGATAAAAATATAAAATCTGCCAACTTTAAAAGTGGTGTTTATTCTCAACATGGATCATTTTTAAGACTGATAAGACAAAAACAATGAAATGAACAAAGAATGGGAGTTCAAGAAGAACATGTAATGTAAATGTCCTCCTACAATATCCTTTATAAATTAAAGCATGTAACCTACTCTACCCTAGTGAATAGCGAAATAATGCAGAGAAAAAAATCCCATGCTCTTTAATGTAACATTCAGTGGCAGCTTTTCTTTTGTTTCACATGTTTTCTCTGTTGCTATGTCCAGCTGAGCTGTTTTAACCATTATTCTGCAAATGCAGAAATAGACTAATGAATGATTTGTGTATTTTCAGTGTGTTTTTTTTCTTATTTGGCCGCTAATTGCTGACAGAAATAGTACCTTAATATGTGTGACCTTAAGAAACCTTACTGCTCCTGTCAATTAACAATGTCCATTTTTTCAGAATTTTCAGCCACTACATTTGTTTTCCTCAGTGTACCAAATCTTTAGAATATAAAGTTGTTTATTTGAGTAAGAGCATTTAAGAGCAATATAGTCATTATTTTTGCAAAATATAAGGCTGTTTTGGGCACCATGATTACATATTTCTATAACAGCGGGAATTGCTTACTCACTCTTTGTACTAGAAATCTGATTGAAACTTTGGATCTCAGTGCCAGAGGAAATGCAAGGCTAATATGTGTCTATTGCTTTGAAAATATATGAGTTCAGACTTAATAAATTTTTTTTAAGTCACCTTATTTTTCTATTTAATGTATTTTGATATGCTTTTAGGATGGTTCATAACTTGTTTGGTTTCAAAATATGTCTTGCCATTAAAATATTATAAAAATAAACAATATCTGCTATAACTAAATAAGCCCGTGTATTTCAAATGTTGAACCAAAACGTTGTCACAAGTTTATGAATAGGCAATGACAAGGCTGTGATGTCATATTATGCTAGTGCATCACTGATCATATACGATATATGGACACAGGTATTGGGACGCCTGACCATTACACCAACAGGGACTTTATGACATTGCATTCAAAATACATAGACATTAATATGTAGTTGGTCCTTCTTTGCAGCTATAATAACCACCACTCTTGTTTCAGTGGATATTTTTGCACATTCATCCATTAGAGCATTTCGGAGGTCAGGCATTGATGTCAGACGAGAAGGCCTGTTTTGCAATCTCAGTTCATGCCAAAGGTGTTCGATGGAGTTGATGTCAGGGCTCTTTGCAAGCCAGTCAAGTTCTTCCACACCATGTTCATCCAACCATGTGTTTATGGACAATTTGTGTGTTATGGTTAATTTACCTTATCAGTGAAGAAAAAAGTGCAGTGGGATCTGTGTTTAATGCTAAATAGGGACAATATGGCTATATGGATTTATGATTTGGTCCCTCCCATGTTCAGGGTTAAAGAGAAAGTGGACCCAGATGTATAAAATAATAAGAACCTATACACTGATTATTCTTTAGGAAACCATATCACTTATATCAGTGTTCTTTCTTTTTTGTTTTATCCTATTTTCTATTTCTTCAAAGGAATACCTTGTGTTTTGCTCTAAAGACACAGATATAGTCACCCCTCATTTTTCTCCTGTATTTTGTTTAAAACAAGCAGAAAGTGGTGGATAATTATTAGGTTCTTGCCACATTCCATCAAGCCAATAATGGCATGCTCTCTGATACTAAACCTTTGCATTGCAGTAATGTGAAATGCTGTGTGTAGCTGCTGCTGCTCTTTTATTTAATTAGACATTACTGTCATCCAATGAAGGCTGTAGTTAATTATAATCTATGCAACTTTACCATTGCTTCCAGAGATTGTTAAGAAAAAAAATCAAGACTGGCTCTTTATTTTACATCTCCTCCTACAGCAAATGTTCTGTTTCAGTAGCAACAAAAGAAAAGTTCCAATCTATCTTTTAGTGCCCATCTGTTTTATTACTCATAGATCTAGGAGTTAAAGGTTGGAAGTCTATGGGAATATTGTGAAATAGAGGAAGGAAGCATACACCGGCATCTACAAAATTTTGAAAACTTTAATCAGCCATTCACATGGAATGTGAAATGTCCAAATTGGGCCAAATTAACCAATTCCCCTCCCTGGTGTCATGTGACTCATTAGTGTTACAAGGTCTCAGGTGTGAATGGGGAGCAGGTGTGTTAAATTTGGTGTTATCGCTCTCACACACTCTCATACTGATCACTGGAAGTTCAACATGGCACCTCATGACAAAGAACTCTCTTAGGATCTGAAAAAAAGAATTGTTGCTCTACGCAAAGATGGCCTAGGCTATAAGAAGATAGCCAAGACCCTGAAACGGAGCTGCAGCACGGTGGGAAAGACCATACCACGGTTTCACAGGACAGGTGCCACTCAGAACAGGGCATGCCATGGTCGACCAAAGAAAGTGAGTGCACGTGCTCAGTGTCATATCCAGAGGTTGTCTTTGGGAAATAGACGTATGAGTGCTGCCAGCATTGCTGCAGAGTGGGGGGAGTGAAGGAGTGGGGGGTTAGCCTGTCAGTGCCCAGACCATACGCCGCACACTGCATCAAATTGGTCTCCATGGCTGAAGGAAGCCTCTTCTAAAGATGATGCACAAGAAAGCCTGCAAACAGTTTGCTGAAGACAAGCAGACTAAGGACATGGATTATTGAAACCATGTCCTGTGGTCTGATGATACCATGATAAACTTATTTGCTTCCGATGGTGTCAAGCTTGTGTGGTGGCAACCAGGTAAGAAGTACAAAGACAAGTGTGTCTTGCCTACAGTCAAGCATGGTGGTGGGAGTGCTGGCGGCACTGGGGAGCTACAGTTCATTGAGTGAAACCATGAATGCCAACATGTACTGTGACATGTACTGAAGCAGAGCATGATCCCCTCCCTTCGGAGACTGGGCCGCATGATAACGACCCCAAACACACCTCCAAGACGACCACTGCCTTGCTAACGAAGCTGATGGTAAAGGTGATGAACTTACCAAGCATGTCTAAACCCTATTGAGCATCTGTGGGGCATCCTCAAACGGAAGGTGGTGGAGCGCAAGAATCTAACATCTACCTGCTCCGTGATGGAGTAGAGCACTCCAGTGGCAACCTGTGAAGCTCTGGTGAACTCAATACCCAAGAGGGTCAAGACAGTGCTGGAAAATAATGCATTTTGTTTTAGTGTCGATGATTGCTTAGGTGTAACTTTCTAACAGAATGTCAAATACTGCCACGTGGCACCCTGCAATACAAAAAAATTACAACATTTTTAAAAGTCTGTCAGGATCAAAAAGATACAAGCTTTCAGTGAATTATCTCACAATATTTTACATTGCCTTTTGGTAATTAGATCTACTGGCTATGAATTGTTATTTGGGTGCTAATTAGGGAAAAAACATATCCAGTGCTATGGCCTTTTGGACGGACTAATCCATTCTAAAATATTACTCTGTATCTGCAAACTCTTCTGCCTCCAAGGATCAATCCAACTGTCTGTATTTTATTTATTCATTTACTGAATGTTGCAGAGTTGAATAAAGAACTATGGTAACTTAGATCATGCTTCATATAATTTGCTAGGAAAAGAGAAAATATTATTATTATTATTATTATTGTTATTATTATTGTCAGTAATTATTTGTATATTGATACAGACCACTAAAGGTTTAGAAGATGAGGCGCTAAGCATTGTTTTACAGTATTTTAGAGGGTAACAAAAGGGGGAAAAAGGGGGCTAAATCACAAGGTAATTTAAAGTCCCAAATCGTTGTCTCTCCCCATATGCTTCTGGAGTATAGAGTTAGACTTCAGGTCTCCGTTAAGTTGGATAAGTTGGACAAGAATGTGAGTGAATGATATATTGTGACAAGTACTTTTCTCACCCCTCGTGCTCAGCTTCATGTAGACTCTCTGGGTCTGTGGTCATCAGCACGACTAAGAAAATCTCAGTAGGTTAAATAGGGTTTAGCAGTGTTAATCAGGCGTCAGCTGAAGCTGCTACAAGTATTAACCCTAGAATCTGGGGAACAGTACACCTGCCTTTAACTAATCTGCCCCCCAGGGACCCTGTCATATATCTCCCTCCCCAGCGCTACAACACTAAGGTGTGAAGAGACTACGGCCGAGGATCCGTCAATCCAAGAGAACGTCTGTAATAGCATAAGCATTGCAATGGAGTAAATCAGACCGGTCCTGCACCATAAACTAAAATGGCTGCAAGGACAAAATCCATCTCAGGATCCTCATGTTCTTGTCCCTATTGGTGTGCATCCAGCGCTTGGTGACCAGGGTGGCAAAATGTGGTGTGAACCTTCTGCAATAGCCTACAATCCCCAGAAAGGCTGTAAACTGCTTCTTTCTAAAAGGCAGAGGCCAATTCTGTATGGCCCCTATCCTGTTAACCAGAATATACCAGTGTTCCCAGGCAGTCCTTTCTAATAGACCCACTATATCCATACTAATCCGTTCAAAAGGAATATCAATAATGGGAAGAGGTATAAGAGGAGCCCTTAGATGTGGCTTGGGAGATTCCAACTGACTCTGGGCAGGAAGCACAGTATCTTTTCACTGCCTCGTAAACCACAAGTCCGTAAAAATGTCTCAGGATCCTATCCTGGGTTTTTTCCACTCCCAAGTGGAAACTCCCCTAGTATATATATATGTGTGCAAAGTCCAAGACTTTTCTGATTTGAGAGGAGGGAAACAGCAACTGTTCAACCTCCTTCCCTTCCTCGGTTGAGACCCGGTATAAACAACCATTCTTGAAAACAGAATAAGGGTAATTTTTTATTGTTCCCTCCACCCGCACTCCATTCACCTCAACCACTTTGATTATTGGCATTTGTAACAAAGAATCATTGGCTTGGTCACTCCCTAGGTCACCATAACCATGATTCACATTGTATAGGGCATACAGATCAGTCGTTCTCATCTGGATGATTATCATTTGGGTTAAGATCAATCCTCTCATTTCCCTACTTCACTTGTCTCCAATCAGACTCTGTAACCTGGGTAGCTACCCCTTTATGGGAGCATTTTATTTGCTTGCTTACCAGAGCTTCAGCCAACGCTTTGGTAAACCTATGCTTACTTTTCTTCCATTGTCTACTGGTCTTTCTGGTCTTTAGCTGCTTTACAATCAAACCCAGATCAGAGAATGAAAACAGTAGAGTAACCTGTGCAGTTTTTTCCATCATCATCTGTGTGATCCTAATTCTCTGTGGACAGACCTGTTAGTGGAGTCTGAAACTCAGGGAAATCCCTACCTAACACCAAGTGATATGGTAAACTAGGGCCCACCATGGCAGTAATGGCTTCAACCCTTTTGCTATAGGAACTTCAACCATGGCAGTGGGATAGTGCACTGTATTCCCATGTACCCACAGCGCACCCACAGTTTTATTTTTCTGCAGACTAACCTTCCTGAAACAAGTGTTATGGTATTATCAGAGTTCACTAGAGCTACTGCCTTTTCTTATTCAGCTGGACTGACCTACAGAATGTCTGTGTATCCTTGCTATGACGCGTTACACACACCAGTCGGCAAAAGGTGTGTGGATCTTCTCCCAAAACACACTGATTTATTGCAGTCAATGCACAGTATGAGAACTTTCCTGGGCCCAGTCTCCCTCACAGGACCTCTGTTCTTAACGTTTAGGCCTTGTAAGGGCTTTCTCAGTCTTGGCGTTGCAGCATCATCTAAGCAAGGGACTCATTGTCCCTCTTTAGGGGATCCTCTTTGGTGGCTTGTCAAGGCTTTTGGTAGCCATATAAGTTCTGTAAACTGCTACTTGAGAGCGTTGAGCTCTTACGTTTGTTGCCACAATTTCAGGGTAATTTGCGACCGCCTCCTCATCTAGATCATCTAGACCTTGCACTTTGCCAAGGAGGAATGGAGCTATAATCCCTGCCCACTGAGTGGAAGGCCAGTCTTTGCGGGTGGCTGTTCATTCATATGGTAGGAGGTAGGACTCCACATCATCTTTTGGAGTCATTTTCTGTAGATAGTGGCTTGCATTATTCTGGTCACTCCCTCTTCTGGAGTATTCATGTCTAGCACCTCTTTGACCATGGCACAGTCTGTTTTTGTGCTTCTTACAAAACCACAATTTGTGCAGCCAGGAGTCTGTTACATTCATGTAGTGGCCACTGTCTTTTGGTCTCTTGTTCTGTAGTTGTAACTTGTAACAAAGCCTTCAAAGTCTATTCCATGTTTTGTGGGTCCTCCACTTTTAAAGCTGATTTGGTACAGTGGCTGGTACAAGAGGACACTTGAGGCACAGTTTACTTTTTCTTATATAATAATTAGCATTCTAAGGTTTCTACCACAAGAACCTCCAATGCAATGGAGCATTAGTGTGTCAGTTTACAGATCATGGTACACTGGCCCTCCAAAATGGATCACCGAACATGATCTTCCACTTTTCAAAGAACAATGGGGCAAGGGAAAGCCCATGACAAAAGTAATTTGTATGCCACAGATATTCTCTTCCTAGGCAAGTATCCCTGTAAGCACAGTTATTCAATGTCAGTAAAGTCCCATTAAAGTTTATGTGTCTCAGGGAAAAGGCAATATTGTGTAGAATACTGAAACCTCTGTAACCCAGTGAGCACACAATCTGTCCGCAATGACCTAGCCGCACCTCCCCCCTTACCGATCAAGTAGGATATTCTAACCAGAGCCGGGACCATTATGAACTCTGTGATATCAACTGACTCAGGACCATATACCCATGATTTCTGGATCTGCTCCAAGGCGATCCACAGCTTCTGGGACTATTTGTCCACTCCATAATCCTCAGGAGAGGCACTACCTGTTAGTATTTGCAGAAGTCAGAAAGCGCCATATTGCGCATCATTTGGCCCTCTTGAAACTGGTCAGCAAGGTGTAAGTCAACCATAGATGTCCACCCACCCATCTAGAAACCAAGGACTACAGGGCCCGGGTTTTTTGATGGTGTTCAATTCACTGGTCGTCTTGTTGCGAGCCTCTGAACCAGGGGCAAAGCATGTTTGATATGGATGGATCAGCTTTGAGAGAACCTGCTGCAATCTAAGCAATAGAATCTTTGAAAATATTTTAAAGTCGTCATTAAGGAGATAGATGGGCCTATAGGTAAGGACACCCACCCTGCCTTAGCCAACATTGTGATTGTTGACATCAAAGTGTGCCTACGAAGGACACTCCTCTCCACGATGCAATACAACTGTTTGGTAAAGGGCATGCTCAACAATTGCTCAATAATTTATAGTAGGGGAAGCCCTCTGGACCAGCTTACCTACCTTGCAATGCCCATGCCATCAGCTCCCCACACTTATGCCCAGAACAAGGGAGCCCAAACTTGCAAGGCCACCCGTGTGATCTGACTACCTGATTGATCCTATCCCCTCTCCATCTTCAAATCCAAATAGTAGTGCTCCACAAAGAAGGTGTCTAAACCTGGACTATGTCCTGTGTGGTATCAAACAGAACACCCATCCTTTGGATGGAAGTCCACCAGCCCATTTTGGTGCAAAGGGGACTTAAAGCTTCAGTTTTGTCTCTTATTGCAATTATTGTACTTATTGCTGTAATAGACTTGAGAAAAATAACAGTCTCTCAGTTTCAGTACAGACATGCCTCAAAAATTGGTCTCCTGAGTGAAAACTATAGAGGCGTGGGTGCCCTTATATTCCCTTAGGGCTCTTCTCTGGGACATTAAGACCCTTGGCATTATATGGGAATAGCGCGATTCTAGTGCCTGTTCAGCATGGCTGTCAGATTAACACATCATCACTAGATTGAAATTGTTCTTCACAATTGAACCAAAGATCTTTGAAACATGTTTATTGAGTAAAAAGCACAATCTGGGTTGTGGCTTGCCGAGCTGGAAGATGTCTGTATAAGCCTGAAACTCTTCCCTGTGACACTGCTTATTAAGCTTTAATCCGAGTTCCACACAAATATGGGACAACAGAGCAGACCCCCTGCACCTCCAGAGACAATGAAATGTTGGGGGGTCTCAAGGGGTGTCAGTCTCTACTGTCTGTACCTGTCATTTCCTGGTATGTCATCTGTATCTGTACTTTTTATTCTGTGCAATTTTATCTAGTACATTTCCATTGGCTTTCATTATTTGGTTCTTTTGTGTATTGTATTGCGTGCTAGCCTTGTGTGGTACATTTTGCTCAATGCTATAGTGCTTGGGGGGGGGGCACTTTATTGGCTATAGCACCACACTCAAAAGTTAAAAAATAAAACAAATAGCAATAAGTCTGGTATTGAATGCAATCCTGATTTATAGTATTGTAACACTGAGTACACAATTTATTACAAATCATACAAATTGTAACTGATATAATCCTGAAAAAAGATTATTTAAAAAAATATTAAAATAGATGAAACAGAATACGATATTTTACATTTTCTAAAATAATTAAATTCTAGATTAATTCATATTCATTTAATTCATTTTCATTATGCATTATTTGCACACTCACAGCTAGAAGTTACACAGTTTACATTGTCAAGTTAAATGTTAATACTCTTTAAACTCTTCACCCATAAAATGCCCTGACAGACATCACAGGGTGTGTTATTGCATAAATTTGCATCATCACTTAGTAATATGCATAAAAGCTTGCACATGCATTTGTAAATGTCAGTCTGGTTTTTCAAGGCAATGCATTTTGATAGATGTTAAAGTGTCAAGAAACCATGTTTTTAATTCAAATAAAATCTAACAGGACTTTTTTGTGTGTATCTACTATAGCTATGGCCAGGGCCGGACTGGCCCACCGGGATACTGGGAAATTTCCTGGTGGGCCGGCAGATCCGTAGGCCGGTCGGCCGCCCGAAATCTTATCTAAACGGCCGGCCGGTGCTACTTCACTTCTTTTTTATTAAAGTATTAAAGCAGTGCCGGCCCGTGGCATCAGCACCCAGTGGCCATGTGCGATGGCCGCCTAGTGATGGGAGCAGCGTGAGGGGTGAAAGCTCCGCCCCCTCACACGGAGCTTTCACCCCTCATGCTGCTCCCATCACTATGCGGCCATCAGATTGCTGGAAATCTAATCTAAACGGCCGATGCGTACTGATGCCGCCGGCCAGAGCTACTTTAATACTTTTTTTATTTTATTTTTTTACTTAATACGGCAAGCCGATCTGGCATATTAAATAGTAGCATAGTAGCAGTCTGCAGCTACCAGAGGACGGAGGTCAAGATGAAAAAGCCCCAAAGTGGAAGAAGTAGAAGGTCAGTAAACTAATTTATTTATATGATATGCCTTTTAACCCCCTATATGCCACTCTGCCTCCAGAAATGCCTTATACCCCCTATATGCCACTCTGTCCCATGATATGCCTTTTAACCCCCTATATGGCAGAGTGGCATATAGGGGATATAAGGCATTTCTGGAGGCAGAGGGCATATAGGGGTTAAAAGGGGGCAGAGTGGCACGCCTGGGGGAGATGTGCATAACTGGGGGGGCAGGTTGGCAAATAAAAGGAAATAAAAACCAAAAATGTCTCAATCATAGCTTTTATTAAATATGAAAACATAGTTTACATGAATTAATAAAAAAATAAAAGTTTCTTACCAGAATACCGTGAAGAATAATGTGATCACTGTTTTGTTCCACTGAATAAAATGGAACTTTTTCATCTAAAAATGTTTGCAGTAGCAAATGTTTTGATTCCATAATGTGTAATGTATTTAATTTATTAGGGCCTTTTAACACTTTTGCTTTCTGGGATTTTAATACAAATAATGTGATAAAAAGAATGTTTTATAGTTATTTGTACGGCAAATAGTGTGACTCGGGTGTGTGTGTGTGGCTATAAGAGCTCGACAGCGAGATAAACCATATGGGGCTGGTCTGCAAATGTTTCCAGGGTTGCTTTTCAGTCCTACTTCGGCCCTGGCTATGGCATAAATAAAATTACCTCCTGAAAAGGGTCACTAACTATAAATAGGCAGCATAATTTGGGGGAATTTAAAAATAATTTCCATATAAGCATGGATGACTAAAGAAAACAAAGGTGTTATAACTGAGTGCCAGGGTGTGTTCTGTCAATATCTTTATTATGAATTAGTCCAATGTCCAAGGGGAAAGTTACATGTGCCCAAACTGGATAAATTGTGTAGCCTTGTGACACAATGATCCCTGCCACAGTTAATGTTAAAGCCAACTAGAACAGAAACAATGAAACAGCTTAGTGATTATAGTCAGAGGTCAGGGGATAACATATGGAGTAGAGTCGGGGTACAGTTAGTGGATAGTGAAAGTGTTAGGTACTGTTAGATATGCATAGTGTATAGATGATGATCGGATTAGGTTACTGGGTAACCTTAAATGGGCACATAGGATTTTTTTCAAATATCTTTTTAAATGTAGCCTAACCCTCTATCCAACAGGACAGGGATGGAGATAGGCAGGGATTAGGCTCTGTGCCCCTTGAAAGGGTATTTTATTTATATTTAACCCCCTTATATCTTAACCTGTTCCCATAGGGCTTTTTATTTTAACCCACACCCCCATTAGCGGGGGGATGGAGGGAGAGGATACAAAGGGGCAAATACACTCAAGGGTCATTTAATGACCCTTGCCTCGCTGCACATAGGGGCATTTGTCATGCCTCCCTTTGGTTAATGCAAGGTCTTGGGGTTATTTCATCATTGATGTTTTTATTTAATTACTTTTGAACTACATTTTAATGTAGGAGGGGTACAGGTGAGAACATGCTCTTAACTGGCATAAAGAATCAGCATAGCCAAAATCATTAAATGTGATTTATTAAAACAATGTGTGGCACACATCAACATATTTTAGTGTGCACATTTGCAATTATTTAAATGGTTTAACACATTTATATAAATCCATTAAATTAACTGCAATCCACCCCTTTAGGTAGGCAAAGCATTGCTTGTAAACACTGCAGGCACCTCTGGAAGTATAAGGGTTTTAAATAAGTGGCGAGTGATTATATGTGACAAAGTAACTAGTTACAACCACAGTCCTCATCTTTTTCCATGTAAAGGCGGATTCTGCCTACCATAGCCTTTTTTTTCAGAGCATGCTCAAAAGCATATTATAAATAGGCCCATTGTACAACCAATATGTGTTTGATATAGAAAAGAATTGACAACAAAGAGAAACCAGGACAAAGTTTGATTAAATATGCCCAGGTAAGAGAGAAGCACCAGCTGCAGCTCTGAGATACCAGCCAAGCTGTGTAAAACACTCCTATTATGTATGTGGAAGGAAGAAGATGACAGAAGTGTTGATTTATTATGGGGCTCCTAGTTAAACAACCCATTCTTTACTGAAAGACTTTACGAAAAGACTCTTTAGCAGATTCGCATCCATTAATTTTCGTACTTGTTCCAAGTCTCTGAACAGAATAAGACCCAAAAGAAATTACCCGTTGACAAATGTTTGTTTAACACTTTTATGTGTTTTTTTCCACTAAATGTTGAATAGTATAACTTATATAAACTTATATATATATATATAATAGGCCCAGTCATATATATGTGTATATATAATTGAAAATGTGCACACTAAAATATGTCAATCTGTGACATGCATTAAAACAATAATTATACTGATATGGAGATGCTCTGACTCTTCTAGCCATCACAATTTGGCCCTTGTCAAAGTCATTCAGATCCTTATGCTTGGCCATTTTTCTTACTTCTAACTCATCAGCTTTGCGGATGAAATGTTCACTTACTGCCTAATATATCCCACCCACTGACAGGTGCCATATTGTTATGGCTCATGGTGTATATATACTCAGTGCCCTTCACTTATTTTGTCAGCCTTGGTCGATATAAGCTAAAACGGCTATGAAAAATGATCTGTATTATTTAACATTTTGATCTTTTCTCTAAAAAGTGCACAAACCCTGCTTTCATGGATATCAAACAATTGCAAACACAACACAGGTTTATCCAAAAAAATAAAAAATGTTAAATATTTGTGAGACACAATTATAGGCCGTCTGATGGAGCTGCAGCTCCAAGCCCCTACCTGAAAATAGGCCCAGTCAGGGCCGGACTGACTGGGCCTATACGTGACCGAAGCAGCCACCAGGGCTGTCTTTAATGCAGTGCAAAAGGGGCAGCTGCCCGGGGGTCGCAAGTGCAAATGGGCCCGCCACTCTAGGAGACCTGGGCGACCTCTGCGATCATTTCCGCAGAAGCCCGCTACTTACCTGCGTGTTACTAGCACACCGTGTAAGCAATCTCTTGCTTTGCCAAGTGGATGCTGGAACCTGTAGTCATGTCATGTACCCTGCTGCACGTCTGCTTCCCCTGTAGCGGGCCCCTGCAGAAGTCTGCGAGGAGCACAGAGACATCTGCAGTTCTGGTAAGAAGGTAGAGGAGGCTGGATTAATAGTATGTATGATTGAGTGAATGAGTGAATTAATAAGTATGTGAATTAGGGAATGAATGAGAATGTGAAAGAATGAATTAATATTTGTGAATGACTATATGTATATGAGTATCTGAATGAGGGAATTAATGAGTATATGTGAATGAATATCTGAATAAGTGAATATATATCTGAATGAGTGAATGAATATCTGTGAATGAGTATTTGGACGAGTGAATGAGTATTTGTGAATGAGTGAATGAATATGTGTACCCCTTCCTAACTTCAAATGAGTCAATTAATATGTTGAAGTTTGATAATTGTATTACCTATTAAAATAAATGAAACACTTAGATCACAACTGTAGAATAGCGTCAGTTACAAAAACACTCACTCCTCTGCAGAATCAGGGTAGTGGAGTGCGAATTTGTTCACAACAAATTACCACCCAGATTTCGCCTATTCCCCGTACATTTCTCAGTCAATAGTAGTTACGCATCTATGCATTACTAACTCTGTGTCTTTATCTTAGACACCTAGTTATGCCTCCTATAAGGTGCAGGAGAATTGGAGCTCTACTAGTGCTGCCATTGGAAGTTTACAGGTATATATGTCTTTGTAATTGATCCTTCAGCCAGCCAATTTTACAAAGATTAAAGATGAGTTAATTGCTATTCAAAATGCAACATTTTATTAACCATTACTATTTAGGCAAGTAATAATAATAATAATAATAACAATTCTATGATATAAATTTAAATAAGTCTAGACCATACTGTTATTCCTGCAGGCATTTTATTTAACAAATGACAAAATGTATTCCTCTTCAACGTGGTTGCCACATGTTTTTAAACATAAAAACTATAGTTGCACCAGACACCTTTAAATATGGAGCTAAATTTAGAAGTTTTTTTAATCTTTAAAATAGTGATGATAATTTTTCAATCTTTGCTCCAGAAACTTTTTATACAGAACACAAAACAGTACAGACAAACATAATGGAGTTCTCATTTGCAATTATTTATTTTATGTATGTGAACTAGAAGAATTTTTAACAATATTTTTTTTGTTATTCCATCTGATTTCTGTTAGAAACATAAATATATATTTGCACATTTTGTGAAGGCTGAAAACAGTAATTTACTAGTATCCAAAAAAAAAGTATAAAAACAAAGCAAGGTGGAACACAAAATTACAACACAATATAAACTATAGTCAATATAGTATTGATTTCTTACAGGTTTTATAATACAACGGGCAAAGTTCTCCATCCACACTTTTGTGTAATAGAAATTTCCTGTATGGCTTTATGCGTATCTAAACAGTTAGCATATGCCACATAAGAGTACAGGTAGAAGGAATGAGGCAAGAGCACGGATGAGATGGACGAGTGGTACACAAAAGGAAATGCAATTTATTTACGAACAATAACTGAGTAGCAGAACAGCTCTGAACAAGATAAGAGCCGTAACTAAAAAAAGTCATTGTGCTCCAAGAGATAACAAACTATTTACTCTGTCCAGCGGGGGAATGTTTAGTGTGGCTTAGAAGAACACTCATTCTGCAATATTCTCAAACTGATAAAGCCTAGAGAGCCCCAAAACTTTTATTATTATGATTATTACTACAACAATTTGTATTATGTTTGTTATTCATAACATAGCAAGTCACAGTTGGGTTCCAACTCGGCGGTAGCTATATACAGATAGTACAGCAGTAATCACTGGCTTTTCAAAATAAGCACAGCGCATCTCTGACCGCTGCAGTTTTAATATCTTGCATTTTCCTTTAACAGTGGTAGAGGGACACGTTTCCCAGAACGACCCCCTTCAAAGAGTAATTGGTAAGCCAAAAAGGACTTGTCGTGCAGTTCTCAAACACATGCATACATTCAGCAGTAAATAAAGAAATTACATGTGTTGAAGAACAAAACACATTGTGTCTGCGCACCAAGTACATTTTTTAAAATAATGCAATGCAGCATTGGAATAAAAAATATTTTATTTTGCACAAATAACAGGAGAAAATAGTTTTAGTTTGGTGCAAGTTTATTAAAAAGACCTTCTAGGTCTGGAATGCTAGAGTTGTAGGGGACTTCCACAAGAGAGAAATAATTGGTTTTACAGCATTGTAACAGATTTCTTGCAAATCCTAAATGGTCTATACATGTGGTGTAATAGTTCCACCTCAGGTTTGAAGGAGGAGAGGGAGTCACACACTACTCTAATAACTCTTATTACTTTCCTCAGTAGGAGGTAGTCACACCTGCCTGACACCTCAAGCACCCCTCGGGTGCCTCAGACAAGAACCTATGTAGAAACCGCCTGGATCTCACTGGATATTGAGCCCTTGGGTGTGATTAATAAAATGTTCTACCAATCGCTATCTTTGAGTGGGATTGCTAAATTAATTGCCAAGGGATTGATTTCTGCATGAAGCTTGGCCCACAGGGATCCACTCATGGAAAGGTTTTAGCTCAGCCGAGTTTAATACACATCTCAAGTGTAAGAAACCCTCCTCTGATGGGGTAAAGTCCCTTAAGGGTGTTACTCCAACTCCAGGGATAACATGTGGGTTTTGTGATAATGAATGTAAGAAACCTGGGGACATTTCTGGTTCCCGTATGCTTGTGCCCCTGTCCACAAAGCAAGGTCCATAAAGACAATTTTGACTAGTTTGGTGTGGAGGAACCCATGTGGCCTGGCCAAAAGCTTGATCTTAACCCCACTGAGCAGCTTTGGGATGAATTGGAACACTGACTGTGTTTAGATGTAGAAAAACATGAAAGTAACATGAAAGTGGGTGACAGGATCTCATTAACAGCTTTGGAAGCCCTGGAAACAATTAGTTGAAGGGCTGCATGGCTGGGGCAGTACAGCCTGACCATGAAGAGGTTAACAATTTAATTAGCAGGATTGTTTAAAGGTGGTAGGGAGTTGAAGCAGAGGTCACCAGATTTGAAAAAGGTATACAAGGTACATGATTGAGCTCATAGCATATTCATTCAGTTAACTAGCTAACCTCGTTGCTGAACACGCCAGCCCACCCGCCCTGTTTATTGGTGGGGTTCATGGTGTGGTTTTGTCACAGCCAAATGTTGGCGGTGAAGGGGTGGATAAATAAGGTGGGGGGGAGGTCCGGCCTAGTTAATAGAATTGTTTTTGCTAATGGGGTCACTTCAACGGCTAGCCAGCAGGTGGTGGTACTTATTGGTTTAGTACATTGGGCCCTCTGAGCTGGTGTTTTGCGGCTAGGGGGTTAGAAAATATCAGTTGGTTTAGGGCTGGTGCTTAGCCGTGGGTGACAGGTTTACCGGCCTTTCCCCCAGTTGTGGTATTATGAAAATATATGTTGATATATTTATCCACTCATGTTAATATTTTCATATCACATGTTAATAAAGCTGTGGCCTTCTCAATCCAAAAAAGGTGTTAGTGTCCTTATTGAACAAATAAAATTATGGGAAGGAAAATTGGACTTGCCTAAGTCATGTTAAATGTTTATTTGACTTCCCTTTGCATCACCGCATCCTAAAACCACCCAATCTACTTATGCTTAAACAACATATAATTGCCCAAAAGTATAAATCATAGACTGAACAAACCTGTGTTCAACAGTTATGCTTACACGGTTTAGATTTTAGAAGGATCATTTATTTGTATCCATCAGTAACTATTCACATTCTATTAGATGCGGATGATTCCAATTAAATGTAATGTTTTTATTTAAATAATATAGACCTATGGATGAAAAAACAGTGATTATGCATCTGACACACATACATGATATTGAACAGATTCTCAGCGTGATGACTTTTTTCCTTGTTATCATGCCAATTGTTTGACATTTTAAGGTACTTATAGGGAAACTTACACATTTGTTCTTAATAGTATCAGATTAAAATTTGTTTAAATAAATTGGGCTGTTTTCTTTAAAACATTCCTAATCTTTGCCTAATATAATGTACCCAGGCAGCTGCTTATCAGCTATTTGTATGTATTTTATCTCTTTTATCTTAGCCCCAATAGAGTCTTGAGTCCTTATCATGCAGCCTGTGATAAATGATAGAATGCCTCAGTGTTAATCACCCTGCCTGACACTTTGAGAAAAAATAATCTAAAATATCAAATGACTAACAACAATGGCAGTCTCCAGATCTACAGACACAGGAGGTTTATTAGAAATAAAGAGAGATAAAACTAGACTTTTGTCAATGTTAGCTTATATTTGACGTACTGTTGGTCTAAGCAATATGTGACCATATAGTGTGACAAAATCCTCAATATTTATGCTTCAGATTTGGTCTGGCCGCAAAAGGGACAGCAACCAAGGTCGCAGGGGTCGCAATTGTGACTGAGCCTACTGCTCTAGGCGATGATCACTTCTAGGTCACGATCACTTAGGCCACACTGTGCGAGCAACATCTCTTGTACCGCCAAGGGGATGCTGGAACCAAGTGGAGTCTTGTTAGGTTACATCACATGACCCTGATGTGTTCCTGCTTCCCCTGGGTGGTAAAAGAGAGGTTTGTTCGCAAGCAACAGGCCCCTGCAGAAGTCTGTGAGCAGCACAGAGAGATCTGCAGTTCAGAGTGAATGAATCAGTATCTGAATGAGGGAATATTTGTGACTGAGTATATGTGAATGAGTATCTGTGGATAGTGGAATTATTGAGTATCTGTAAATGAGTGAATATGTATCTGAATGAAGGAATATTTGTGAATGAGTATATGTGAATGAGTATCTGTGGATAAGGGGAATTAATATTTGTGAATTAGTAAATTAATGAGTATGTGTTTGATAGCATGTGTAAGTGGGGGGAAGCATGGCACAGGGAGCCTGCTTGGGGGCAAATATGGCAAGTCCTATGCTTCCAGCTTGGGTGCTAGGAAGGTCCTGTGGATGCAATCTGGGTGCCAGGGCTGACATAAAACTAGATGGGTGGCAAGTATACCCAAGGTTTTGGGGGCATTCATGCACAAGGGGGTAGTGGCTGGGGGCATCACATACATCAATACTAAAGGGAGGGCTGTCTGGTAGGATAAATATACAATATAGGGCTACTTTTTCAGAATTTTGTATGGTCCGTAAATGATGTTATAAATATCCAAATGGCCCTTGGCAGAAAAATGGTCCCCAACTCCTGTTCTGAGTAGTATCTGCTGGGTGTTTGCTGATTCCTTGTTTTATGGAATGACGGTATACAGCACTGTGTTTTATGCTCAAGGAGAAAACTGGAACTCACTTTCAACTATGGAATAAAATATTAACATTTAATATAAAATAATATGATAATTATTTTGTATTGCATTTGGCATCCAGTGTTTATTAAATCAGAAATGTACTTTTAAGTTTTTCTGTTACCAAAAAGGTTAGTATGCAAGATAGCATGTTGTAAGGATTAGAAATATACTTGTTGAAGGCTGAAATGTATTTTTATGTTAAAAAAAAAATCCCAAAATAACAGCACTTGAAATCTCCAAAATCAACACTTGCTTCATACATTTGATGTGTTGAGTGAGTAGTTCTGTTGTATATGAAGAGGCATTTGGCCTTGTGGTAAAGGAATCTGAGCTGTAATCGCAAGGTCCTCCTTGATTCTTGCCTCTAGCAATAAAAAGTAAAGCCTATATATGAAAGAGAGAGATCTTGCCCTTAATTATTTCTGCTGAGAGCAAGAATCAAACACAGTGACCTTGTGTTCTCCATTCGTATGGAATAATACACTGAACAGTAAAAATCCAAACTGTTTTAACCTAACCTGCACTTAGCCAGAAAAATATTCACACGTTTTAAACAACTAAAGCCTGTGCTGCTTTTTACGATACAGATAGCACTTATTGCGTTAGGTAGATCTTTACATATTACTTTTATTTTCATTTTTTCAAATTTGTTTCTGAATCTCTAATGGGTGCTTTGTCAGCAAAATAAACAAACCATGAAATTATTTGATTTATTAGAAGCCATGAGTGTAGATAATGATAGTTATGATAAAATCTCTAGGTACCGGTGTATCTTTGAAATGTATCATTCTAATTATGTTTACCTCTGTTTTAGAAACAGGTGTTTGAAGCATATGTTTGGTTAAACCAAAACAGAAGCCTGTCAAAGTTTTGCACATTTAGCGTCTGAAACCATCGCATCTTACATTTCTCCCAGGAAAAATCAATATAAATATGAACTTAAAAGTGATAAAATAAAAATGTGATATAGATTCCCCTCTTATATTTTTAAATCACCCTTTGTGTGCGTAAGAAAAAGAAGAAAAAAAAAAACAAATCTATTAATATCTTCGAAGTTTAAGTTATTAAAGTTGTCTGGTGTTAAGTTCCTACTCTCAGATTGGTATCTGCTGTGGAGCTGGCAGGAGGTTGTAAGGCACAACGAAGAAAGCACTTTGGCAACACATTCCTGTAACAATAGAGTTTAATGTCACCGTGACCGTCCCTTTAAAACCTACTAGCTGCAGATGATCTATCACACTCTCTCTCTCTGCATGCTGTCAAATCCAGCAAGCAGGAAGTGATATCACATCCACTTCCTGCATGCTGGCTCAGTCTGCATGGAGAAAAAGAGACACAGGCAAGCTGTTTGGAGGTTAAGATGGCACAGGCAAGCAATTTTGGGGAAAGGTTGGCACTGACAAACTGGTTGCAAAACTATGTGGGACATGTTGCTTGGTGAAGATGGGGGGGGCAATTTTGGCTCTGGGATCCTGCTTCAAATATTCTGATCCAGCATGTTTTAGTTACAACTCGAATTTAATTCCATGATCCTTTGTTTAACAATTTGCATACCAGATGCCTGGGAAAGGCAACGGGTTACTTTAACTTCTTTTAACGTATCCAATTTTCTGCTCATTGCCTTGTGAAATACTTTGCCTCTCACTACATTATATTGCCTGGACATTTTTGCACATATGGTTAGATTTACGAAAGTGCAAAATGTACATCGATTAATTATTACTTAATCTGTGTTTCCACCACCCAGACCCTCTAACATCTGGCACATACAAAAAAGGATAGCTAGTTATTATGCCAGTGCTGGATAGATCTCCTTCATTTATAAGCTAACAAATAGATGTCTAATCTTATCTGATTTACATCTTAATCTGTTTTAAAATATGTAGCACTTATTTAACTTATAAAACATTTTATATTGTTATTTTATTTCCATTTTAAATAACAAACAGGAATTAAAAATGAGTTATTGGGCTGGACGATCTGCTGAAGGATGTCAGTTTTAGTAAAGTAATTTGGCATTTAAACATTTGCCAATAAAAGGTAGCAGGGATGCAAGCAATTCTAATCTAAACATAAATTTTATTTTTGGTGGCTATAAATAGTAATTTTTATACACATTCCCATTCGCATTCTTACAAAATAAAAGATTTATTAGGATGCCAAAGTAGTGTGCGTCTTACTTCAGTTTGCTTTCACATTGCCTCAATGAAATCATGGCTGCATTTACATTCCAGATTAGTAACTAGATAATGCCCACGCCTGGACCTTTAGGTAACAAAGATCCCTACCTGTGACAAAAGCTGCCCTCTAGGGGTTTATTCCCTACATTTCTTTATCCATGTCTTTTATAAGTAAAGCAGGCCTGTAGTCAAATGCCCATGGATGTGAAGTGGAAAGACTATGGTCAAAATAACCAAAGGTCTTATTAAAGGAGATCAGGACATGACATTGTCATTCAGTGTAGCTGAGTATAGCCCAGCCCCCCTCGCCTGCCTGCTGTATTAAGAGAAGAGAAAGAAAAAAGGGCAGAAGCAGATACGGAAGGAGAGAAAATAACAGACACAATAAGAAAAGATTAAAAGAAAACAAAATGTTGGTAGCGCCTGCTGCTGCTTTATCCCCATGCCTGTGGTTGTTCTTGCACATGGTAGCATATGCGGAGAAGATAAAGACTACAGTGGTGCTCGTCTCTTCATTTTATAAACCAATGTGGGAACTAGTGATTTTGTTTTTATAATTTAATGCCTAGTAAAATAATAATAGGAATGAGCCAATATTGCTGGCATGAATATCTTATCTCAATTTCTACGGTACTTTTTTATATGACGCCGAAGTTAGTTTCTTATTTAACCAGCTTCTTATTCACAGGCTGAAGTTGGTTGAACAGCTTCTCGTTCATTTTATTCCAACATAAGAAGCCAACGTCATCCTGTAAAAAAGACGATGGCTGAAAAAGCTAACTTTCACATCATAGCTTTTATCATATCACTGCCCAGTGATAGCTGCCTGGATTAATGTATCTTTTTCCCCACTCATAATGAAAATGCTCTCTAAATGCTATTTAACTTTTAAGTTATGTGAATAACTAGCTTCTTGTTGTATTTTACCTAGGCTACTAGGCATATCAGCTGTTACACTACACATCTACTGGCCTCCTCCCTACTGCTTGTATCTTGCTGTTCCAGAGGTCAAGAAAATCTAAGTTCTACATTAAAGAAGCACATTGATATTAAGGGCACATAGAAAGAGGAGAAAGGGCTTCATTTTGATAGGCACCAAAATCGGTGACATAGAGATGCAGCTTACGGCAGTGGCCTCCCGCCGTCTTGTGATTGAATGGCTGAAGCCATTATAGTGTCAGTCAGAGAAACATGCTGAAGAGCCTGTTCACAAGAAAAAGGGATTAAAACTTCTCATCTCTGTGCAGACATTTCAAAGGAGAAAGCCAGTCACAACACTTGCATCTACAAGGGCTGCTATCTTTTCTCTATTTTTGTCTGTTTCTCTTGCTGCTTCTGCGTCCCTGATGAAGCATTACATATATGAGAGAGAGACAGACAATAGTACTTGGCATTCTGTCCTTTATACCCCTGGAAAACAGGGAGCCCCCAGGCTGAGAGCAGTCTGCACAACAAACTAAAATAACACACATCCCCGCAAATCAATGAGTTTGAGGCTTCCAAAGCACTGCAGATTCCAGCTGGTGCTACAGCTCAACAAACAGAGCAGCTGCACCGAAACGTACTTTGAATATTATGAGTGGTATTTTAATAGCTCTTTCTTTTAATAGTTTTTTCCACGCTAGCTGGATTTTTTTTAGTTTTGTTTCTACTGTCTATCTGCCAAAGAAATGTAATTTAAAACAAAAAAATGAAACGAAAGAACTCAACTATGGAACACCTGTATGAATTCTCTCACTAGTGTCCCTCAATAGGCTTCGAGCATGGTGAACCAATTTGGAGTCCTAGTGACATCTCTTTGTCATATTCAGTGAGTTATGTACTTTCCAACATTTCTGGCATGAAATAATAGATTATGTCCTCAGCAGGGTAGAAATGCAAGTCCAAGATAGTGTTTGCTCCCTGCCTTGCACCACTATATAAGACAAGAATATTCTAAGTTAAGTTACATGCCTGGAAACCTAACTGTTGAAAAAATGTACCCATCAGGAATATATAATCTTTTCTTGGCACCACTCCTAATATATATTTAGTGTTACTGTTTTTATAGTCTATTTATTAAGGTTCATGGTATTTATCCACCATATACAAGTTGTCTCTTGAAAAAAAAGATAAAACTAAAAAGCAAAATAACAGAACAAAACAGAAATAGTCACAAACTGCTAAACCTTAAACACAAATACATCTTGTGCTTGTGTAGAAAAAGAATAGAACAAAATAAATAAAAGTGAGCTGGAATATATTTACTATTTTGACCAGGTTATAGGTGAACCCTATTATAGGCAGCACCCTTTGCTTTTGCTTTGTGAGGTTATAGGACAACAGTGAGGTTAGAACTGAGACAAAAGGGGTGCAAAAAAAGTATTTTCTTATTGAAAGTAATTCTGAACCAAATGCTTCTCTGTGCAGTTTGAGGTCCTGCAATGTCAGTCAAACCAGGGAAGATGAGACAATTCAACTACCTTAACAACATAAAGGATATGTAGAAAAGGGCTAGACACATTTGTTGCGAATCCAGGCGCCAGCTAAAAAAGTTAGGACCCAGAATTTCTTTTTAAAACAGTTGGTCAGGGGTGATCTGATCATCACATCTACACTCACAGCATGTCATACACAATTGTGGCATTAAAGGGATTAAAGCTGCACCGTCGCTCTCATGGAGCGATCAGGGAGCAGGGGAGGGTTGGGGCTGGTCTCCACACTCATGTGGAGACCGAAGAACCCTCTCCCACTGTCTATAGACCAGCCATTGCAGGGAGGAGTCTCTTTGACGACTCCTGTAGGCTTCCATGCCTACAGGAGTCATCAAAGGGCTTGTGGGGCCTCGTTTTTGCTGTTGCTGGTCTGCCTGGAAGACCACCAGCAGCAGAGTCCTGTACAAAACGGGAATTAACCTGGCATTGAAGGGGTTAACGCTGCATTTTCTCTCTCATGGAGCCAGCAGGCAGCAGGGGGATGTTGTGTCAGGTCCCCACACTTGTGTGGCGTCCCAATCAACACACAATCTCCTTCCCTGAAGCTGTCTGTGGCAGCTGAAAACGCAATTGCTGGCTTGCTGACAATCACGTTTTCAGCCTACGGAATCACTCTGTAGGAGTGATTACAGGCTCGGGATGGCTGTGCTGGCCTGCCCAGACACCTGGGTAGACAGCAGCAGCGCCCCACGATCACCAAGATTGTGGCGACGTGGGGGCATTTTTGGGGATTTAACAGGCTGACAAACACCTAGGCGCCAGGACAAAATTCTCAGTCACCATGCCGACCTGGCGCCTGGGATTTGTCGAGCCCTGATGTAGCATATGCTGTAATCAACTGAAGTGTACCGCTTTAAGACAAACACTGCAGAATAGAACATTTTGTACACAATTAAAGTGTGGCCAAGCTGTTTTAATGGAACTGAACATGGAACAGAATTACTTCTATAAAAATATAAAAGCAACATGATGTAGTTCCATGTCTGCTTTGATGTGAGAAACACAAATGTAGCATGTAGCAATTGCTGAAAAAAGAGAATTATTCACCTGTGATGGCAGTTATGTAAGATATCACATAATATGTCAGCCTGTCTTAGCTGTTGCTGTACATTGTATGGATATTGTTCCCATAATAACAGCATGGTTAAACAATGCACTTTCATTGTAAGTGAGCAGTGAGAATTAAAGGCAGATGGTACATAGAACTGAGGAGAATTCAGACCGCCAATCGTGCTTGGACTCATAAAGAAAAACTAAGAAATCTCAATATGTACAGCATACACCTTCTTTGAATTCTAAAGTTTCACATATCATGACATAATAACAATTATCTGTTCCTTAGCAGGTCTAACAATTAGGTAAATACAAGTTCAGATGAACAACAAAACAACAAAAATTAACAAAAAGTATTCAACAAAAATTATGCCAAAATGGAGAAGACATATGTGAAAAACTAAGAACACCTTATGATTCAGTAGCTCGTAAAACCACCAACATGACTTCATAAGTCTCTCAAATCGTTGTGGAGGAAATTTGGCTCACTACTCTTTACAATGTTGCTTCAGTTCATTAAGGTTTGCAGGCATTTGTTTATGCACAGCTCCCTTAAGATACCACCACCAGGCTGAGGTCTGAACTTTGACTAGGCCATTGTAACATCTCGATTATTTTCTTTTTCTGCCATTCTGTTGTAGATCTGCTGGTGTGCATGGGATCATTGTCCTGTTGCAGGACCCATTTTATCCAAGCTTTAGCTCTCGGACAGATGGCCTTACATTTGACTCTAGAATACTTCGGTATACAAAGGAGTTCATGGTGAACTTAATGACTTCAATGTTCCCAGGCCCTCCACCACTGTGCTCATAGCCGTAGCTAGCTCCTTTTGCACCTGAGGCAAGAAAGGAAAATTGTGCCCCCAGCTATTTTTTACAGAGGTTATTTTATTTTACACGCTGCCTTTACACACACCTGCCCAGTAACACACGTATAAGCATATACTGCCCTTAGACAGGACTGCCCATAAACACACATATACACACTGTCTTTACCCACACACATATATATGCATACACTGCCCTTTCACACTGCCTTTACACACACCTGCCCATTAACACGCATATACACATACACTGCCCTTACACAACCCTGCCTTTAGACACACACCAGCTTACAAACATATAAATACCAACACTGCTCTTACACACACACTGCCCATAAACATACACTGCCCATACACACCCCAGCTTACAAACACCCACATATATACACATACACTGTCCTTATACAACTGCCCTTACACATACTGCCTTTACACACACATGCCCATAAACACACACATATATATATATATATATACATTGCCCTTATACAAGCCTGTCCATACACACATGTATACACATACAGTGCCCTCATATTGCCCTGCTTTTACACACACATATACACATATACCCATCTCTTACTTTTCTCATCTTCCATCATTATTATCATTATTATTTATTGTTTATATAGCGCCATCAAATTCAGTAGCGCTGTACAATGGGTAGACAGGACATAACAAGTAGTATGTAACATAACAGCTTGAGTTACATAGACAATCATCCATCATCTTCTATTTTCCATCCTGTCATGGGAGCGCAAGGTCCATCACTCTAGGCCTCTGTTTTAGTGCTCCCTCACCACTATGCGCCGGCTACTGATGCAGAGCGTCAGAGGGAGATGTCATATCCCAGTGCTCTGCATCATTTGCCGGCGCATAGTGATCATGGAGCACAGAAGCCGAGGTCTGAAGTGGCAGACCTTGCGCTCACATGACAGAATGGAAGATGAGTGGATTGTGATCTCCCCAACCAGTCCTGCATATTGGACACCTCCTATCCAGACCAGCACTTATGGTGCCTGGGTGCGCACTGCCCACAGGGGTGCCCAATGAGCAGGGCTGGTTGGGGAGATCACAATTGTGCAGCCGCCTCAGCACACCCCTGAAGAATGACCCAGGGGAGGCAGCTTCTCTGTTCATTCCCTCCCCTATAGATACTCTACTGTTTTTAGGGGCTTCGTGGTGAATCACATTGTTGGCAGCAATGTGATTCACTATGTGGCCCCTAGAACAATGGTTTGGATGGCAACCTTAATGTTGGGCTGGTTAGAGAGATACGTGATCTCCCCAACCAGTCACGAAGGCTGCAGCTGCTGAACGGACGGCTGTGCGCCCCCTTGCAGCTGCGCCCGAGGCAAGTGCCTCTCTCGTCTCACCCTTTCTACGGCCCTGACTGTGCTCGACCATTGGTTTGAGGTGTTTTTTTATGATTTTTTGTCTTTGATTTTTGCAAAATGTGGCACTGTGCATTATGACCAAGAATCTCTAGTTTGGTCTTTGGTCTTTGGTTTTTTTCAGTTGCACCATTGCAAACCTAAGCTGTGCTGCCATGTTCTTTATTGAGAGAAGAGGCTTTCACTTGTTCACCTTGTTTTCACCTTCTTCTAATTGTACTGGCATGAATTTAACATTTTACATGCTCATTGAGGCCTTAGAGTCAGAGATGTAACTCTTGTGGGGGTTTTTTTGCAATTTTTCTGACCTTCGGGCGAATTTGCTGGGAATACTAGTGGGAATATTGACAACTGTATTGAATGCTGTCCACTTTTGAATAATAACTCTCACCATAGAATGATGGACTTTGAATTGTTTGTAAATGGTCTTACAACCCTTCCCAGATTGAAGGGTAGCCACAATTGCTTCTCCAAATGAATCCTGGCACAGTGTAATATGTGATGTGCCATTGTTCATCTGAGGTTGTATTTACCTAATTTTTAGACCTGCTAAGAAATTAATTATTGAAATTATGTCCGGATATGTAAAACCAAAGAATTTAAAGAGGGTGTACTTTCTTTTTCACATGAACGTGTAGCTTGGAGGAAAGAAGAGAGAGGGGATCCTGAAATCTAAGACAAGGCCAAGGATTGAGTATGGTCTAAGTCTTTACATCATGGTCAGGCTAGATGACCTAAAAGGTTTTTTTTCTGCCATCAAATTCTATGTTTTTATCTTCTGCTTATGACAATTACCACAGGGGAGAAGATGTTTTAGTTGCCTAAGCTCCACCTTCCACTCATATCTTATGGGCTCATCAAGTAATAATTAATTAAAGATTTTAAGTTGACATCAGGGGCAGATATTAGGTTGTTTTGTGTGTATCATCCTTCCTCTCTGTCCATGGTATACAATACAGTGCACCTTAGGATTCAGCCCATTTGCTTTCCGCAATGCTCCAATGCTTCATACGTTTGGAATATTTGGGTTGTGAGTGTATGATGGAGCCCAATATTAACACAAACAATCATTTTTGTTTAAGCTAAATGAAATGTGCTTGTAAATACATTTGTATAAAAATACTGGTGCATCTTCTAAATAACCCACTAACATAGGATCTCTCCCTTTTTGTATAAAGATAAAATTCTTTAAGCTTGACTTGCTACAATAAGCCAAACAATAAAGATTAAAAACCTGATTAGGTAACACAATTTAAACTTTTGTTTTTGCCTCTTGTAAAAACAGAAGACAAACCCTTATTTTACCAATTCTAACACTGCTGGAGTTACGCAGAAAATCTGTTTTTTTTCTGCTAGTGAATCCCATTTAATTTGTATAACCCAGGTGCTAAAGTGCATGGTTGCTATACCTAAGCAATTGCTTCCTATTTGGTACAAATTACTGGTTTCATGTTAACTCAGTAAGAAAATTGTACAGTGAAGGTTTCATTACTGTGAAGTAAACAGCAAGAATCACAAGCAAGGGATACGTAAAAATACCAACAGAGTGATGGTGAGAAAAGTACTACACACGCAGACATCTTAAATATCAAATTGTATGTTCAGAACATATGTTAATATGGTTCAACATATTGTTATAATGTGATTTGCCATTTCCTAAACTGTGAGATGTAGTTAAAGTTGACATCAAGTTCACGATCAAGTAAGTTGCCCTGGCACTTAAACCCTTTCCTTACTAGAGCTGTTTAGTGCCATAAGTACAAGACTTGTGCAAATGGACCAACAACTATTTAGTTTTTTGGCCCAACAGTAGGTTCAGATGAAAATTGGAGGGCATTCACTCTCTTGTGCACTTTTACACTTTCTCACACTTTCATTCACATTCCATTACACTCTCATTCACTCTCTCGCTCACGCTCTCAATTTCTCCGCCGACTCCTTCACTGCCCTTATATCCTTCCTTCTTTTCTTACATCTTCTTGTTTGTTTGTGCTCTTCCTTCTGGTTTTTTTCTTCATCCACCTTTCCTTGTGTGTTCATTTTCAGAGATTTTCAGAGATTCTTACGAATTGACGCAATTGGTAAATTACGTTAAAATTCAAAATCCGTACAAATTTGAATTCACAAGTCAGAGCTACGCTCATATGTGTTTTTTCCCCATTTTTAACATGTATGGGTTTAATCAAGATTAATCTTTTACATATTTTTTTCATTTGAAACCATTGAGACATGCAAAAAAATAATAATTGTAAGTGCTAGTATGTAAAAACTATATGGTGTTATAACCCTTTCCAGATTGATGGGCAGCCACAATTGCTTCTCTAAGATCATTGCTGATGTATTTTCTCCTTGGCATTGGAGAAAAAAGACCAAAAACGACCAACAGATATTTTTAATATCAGCATATCTTTTCGGAAAAGTACACGGTATTGATGTCTATAAGAGAATGTGTATATTGATAAAATGAAGTTAATGTGACAGAGAAAGGAGAAAGAGAAATTATAAATAATTATGAATCGTGGTAATGGAAACTTGGAGAAATACTAAACTTAATTAGAAAAATGTAATTGTACATTGTTCAAATACCACTTTGGTGCTAATTTTAAATAATTATTGTCTGGAATTACTCTTGCTTTATTATGATTTTATTTTGCTAATATGCATACCAGAGAACTTTCTAAATGAGCTGACCCTGAGATTCAAAATATTAACCCTTAGTTCACCACAAAGGTTTTATCACCTAATAATGGTGGTAAAGAGGTTGTTTTAATATTGGTCAACATTAGCCTTTTGTCACCTATATGTGTTGTGGGCTTCTGTATTAGTGAGTTACTTGCATTTATATTACCAACCCTCCTGTAAGCTCATACAAGGTATACAATGACAATTTTGCTTTGCTTTGCATGGAATTTGTTTGGCCATAAAGAGGGTTAAATATGACTGTTAAATATGACTGTTAAATGTGTTAAATATGACTGCCGTATGCACCTAACTATTTTCCCTCCTAGGGATGGCTACGTAGACCCATAGCATAGACAAGCCACCCCAGCAGATCCACCTCAATAAGGACTCTGCACACTAACTTTGTGGGTACAGCCATAGCCGAAGCTTTATTGAAATAGGCTCCCCTCCCCAGGCCAGGAGCTGCCAAGCCACTGGGACCAGACAGACAGTTCCACCAAACACATCTTGAACAAGAGTCCTAGCCCTTGGGCAATTAGTTCAACTGTCACAGAACTGAACATTGGCCATGAATACCATCATCACAGCTGTGACTATAGAATAACAAAAGCATTTACAAAAAAACAGAGAGGAACACATAACAGATCAACTGTCACCTATTTTATCTCTCCAGTGTAAAAGTTGGGACACGTCCCTTCACCTTGCTTTATACCCAAAGGCTGCAAAGATAGTTGCAGGCCCCCCATCCAATAGTGTAACACCATACTACTGACCGCATGCATGGGCCATCAGTCATGAACCTTTCTTAGTGGTCCAGCTGGTCCCCTTATTGTCTGTAACACATTTTCAGTAACACATTAGGTTTCGCTAGCAATAATAAAAATTCCTAAAGGATTTCACAGCACTTCTTTGCTGATAAATGTGGTAAGCTGGCCTACTGGAAAATAAAAAATTTAAGCCAGCTCATGGTGATAGGCACTTGTATATTAGGAAGAAGATAAGTATGTTCAGTTGAATAAATAGGATGGCATATAACAGCAGTCAAGGCAAGTGTAAAAAAAAGAGGCACGGAACACAATTTTGAGAGATTCTATTCTGCTGAAATATTTATGTGTAGAAGCAGGTAGTTTGAAAAAAATATTACAATCTTTGTACAGAAATGAGCGAGGCTGAGATAGATGCATCTCATGTCCTGTCGTTTTTTCCCTTGCAGAAATTGTAGGATGAAGGACATGAGTGTTATTGCAGGCAGTAGACTTGGGTCAAGACATAAAAGAAATTTAGAATTGCAACATTACCATAATCATACTTTTGCTTGTTTTTGGGTGAAATCATTTTATGAAATTTTACCAAAGTTATAGGGCAATATAACACAAAACTCATCAATAAAAGGCACACAAAATGTACATAACACAATAAACAAGTGGAAATACCAAAGCACCAATGAAAATATTCTTGGTCTAAATTGCAAATTTGATCACCTTCTCATACTACAGCCACTTCCACTGAATCACCTATTTTTGAGACAGTCTTACTGTTTATCACAGAAAAGCATGCATACTCTTCCTCTGGTTCATATTTTTAAGTGAAGGTTTGGACCCCTGGCTAGGTTGGCCGCAGCTGTGATTTACAAGACTCATGAGATGCTATACGTAAGCTTTTAAGTTTTTTTTTATTCCTTGTTGAGCTTGTTGATGCACTTGCCTTTTTGAACTACTTTTTCCTAGTACTTCAATATGGTCCAAACATGCCTTTTCTTCTCACTATTTGTATTGAATGTGTTACAGCAGAGTTGGGGACTGGGCATGCAAGTGGAAGATGAGGTTCAATATAGAGAAATGCAAAGTTATGCATTATGGTAAAAATAATAAAAATGCAACCTATTCTTTAAATGGAATATCCTTGGGGAAAAACTACCAATGAGAAGGATTTAGGAATAATGGTAGACAACAGACTTGACAACAGTGCACAATGCCAGCAAGCAGCTGCGAGGGCCAATAAGGTTTTGGCATGCATAAAAAGAGTTATTGATTCACGGGAGGAGGATATTATCTTGCCTCTTTACAGGTCAATGGCAAGACCTCACCTTGAATACGCGGTACAATCCTGGGCACCGGTCCTTAAAAAGGACATTATGGAGTTAGAAAAAGTGCAAAGGAGGGCTACAAAATTAATAAGGGGATTAATTATATACGATTATATAATTATATACGATTGAAAAACAACGTCTCAGAGGGGATATGATAACATTATATAAATAAATTCAGGGCCAATATAACAAGCTCTTCGGTGACCTGTTCATTAACAGAAATGTACAAAGAACAAGAGGTCACCCTCTGAGACTGGAAGAGCGGAGATTTTTATAGACAAAGGAAGGGATTCTTTATAGGAAGGACAATAAAGGTATGGAATTCTATGACTGAGCACTGGAAGGTCACGTGAGGCAGGGGCTTCTGGCAGTGTTGGGTAGCTGCAGAGGTTGCGCACAAACATTTACAAGCTGCCAGAGTCCGGGTCCCCTGCAGCTCTGCGGGGACAGGAGAATCTGGGTCCCCTGCAGACAGGAGAATCCAGATCCCCTGCAGCGCTGCAGGGGGACCTGGATCTTAGTCTTGTAGTTAGACCTCTATTTGAGGTCTGATTATAATAGAATATCGAATATAAGATGAGGGGTATTTTTCAGGGCATTTGCTCTGAAAAACCCTTGTCTTATAATCTAGCAGATATGGTATATTACTGACCATTAAATTTACCATATTAAAATACTGTTCTCAGGAACAGGTATATTCTTTACCTTTGTTATCTTTTTCTACTAACTTGCTTGGTATGCTAGGCAGTCTTTGCATACTAGAAGTACCAGCAGTGGGTAATTTATACAAACTAATTTAGGTATGTTATCAGCTGTGAAGACAACAGTTTCCTTTTGAGGTAAATGAATGACTATGATCGGACACAGCCTTTCTGAACTAATTTGACATTGAAGCCTGGGAAATTATTCATATATTTGAGAGCCATATCCCTGAACAGAAAATAAGTAAACTCCATGAATTGGTTTTGTATCCTTATATCCAGGTCTATGCTTGGCATATATTAATTAGGGATATTTCATATTACTGCTAAGCAGAAAATATATTACTCCCAGGAATATACCGGTATTTTTTAATGTGTGAGATGGTAGAAATCTACAAGACATATTGCCTTTACATGTATCAAATACAATTCTTAATCTATCTGATAAGTGACACTGTTACCATACTATTTACATACATACGGTACATTTTTACTCAAGAAGTAATTTACCTGTCCCTTTAAACCATTTTTTATAAAGAATACCTACTATTAGCTTACATTCCTTTAACAGTATATCCAGTAAGCATAATAAACCTAACTGTGTAAACAATTTCCTGCAGAGTCAAATAGCACTAGAAGACTGATCATATATCATTTGGCGCATTTGTTATTTTGACCTCTACCACTTTATCCAAAGTCCCATCATGATAAACAAAGGTCTATTTTTCATTGCCCTTAGACATGGAAAAGAACCTGATAGCCTCCCATCACACCCATCAACCAGTTAACATTAACCACCATGACCCATTCTTACGGTTTGGCTGTCCTGAATTCCTTAAATTATTTATCTTTTGGAGAGGGGAGATGCATTGGTATATCTCTGGGTAGTCACAGATATTCTTTTTAAGAAATAAAATAAGGTAAAATGTAGCATATCGCATAATACAACTGCAAATTGGAGAATATAATGCAGCCGTAATGGCAGTGCATGAAAAATTACTTTTTAAGAACACCTCCTTACCTTTTGACAAAAGGTTAATTGCACTTAATTACAATCAGACTGTACCCTTCACAGTTCTCATAAGACAGCCATATTTATAGTTGATGTCATTTGTAACACATAGAGAATTATAAGGCATGAAGAACACTGAAATTCATTACAAATCTTCCGGATGTGCTATTTCTGGAACAGCACAAATCTGTTCTATTCCCATTCATGTTTTTTAATCATGTAATTTACACTTCAACTCTGAGAATGCTGTGTTTTAGAGGAAGCCAACAAAAACTAATAGGACTAGCAATATATTTTCGACACTTATTTACTAACATAGGGAATCATTTTATAACGACTAGAACAATTATTTACAACTTTTCCAGAAAATATCTGTTGTCTTAGCTCACAAAAAAATGAAAATCCAGCACATGCTCAATTACCTATCAAAGCCGGTACTGGTAATGTAGGTCATATTTTTACATAGGACCATTATCGTTCAGGCTTGATAGGTTATCTGACCCTGCCCATTGCAATGACTGCCACAGTCTACCCAAAGGTGATATGTCATTTTAGGTGATGTTTATGTTACATTCATTTTCAAGATCAGGACCGTATCTATAATAAAGGGACATCCTCTACGGCTGGAGGAAAGAAGGTTTCTACACCAGCACAGACGGGGCTTCTTTACAGTAAGAGCGGTGAGACTATGGAACTCTCTGCCAGAGGAAGTAGTAATGGTAAACTCAATAAAAGAGTTTAAAAGGAGCCTGGACGTGTTTCTTGAAAGCAATAATATTACAAGTTATGGATATTAGATTAATAGGGACAGAACGTTGATCCAGGGATTTATTCTGATTGCCATATTGGAGTCGGGAAGGAATTTTCCCCCTGGTATGGGGCAATTGGCATCTGCTTCATAAGGGTTTTTTGCCTTCCTCTGGATCAACACAGTAGGGACACAATAGGTATATAGGTTGAACTTGATGGACTTTGGTCTTTTTTCAACCTTATGAACTATGTTACTATGTTACTATGTTACTTTTGTTTGATAAACTATCTGCAATAAATAAGAGGAAAAACCAATCGCTTTGCTATGATGCATGATATATTTTTTTTAAAAATGACATACCATTAAATGCTGTGTATCAGCAATTTATTAGAATATAGTTTGGTATTTAATTAAAACATACAAACTGAAATACACAAACCAAGCATAAAAATGCCCACAACATAAATGTCTCTATCCCAACAGCACTTTTGTGCCTTTCGTGACAATTGCTATTTTAACATTTCTGCTTTGCTCGTGCTGTCATTTTGTTCTTTCCTGTTTACTGAACCCACACAAGTTATATATGGCTTTTTCAGGACAAGAAGGGCTTTCTTATGTCATTATTGTGAGCATATCATTTACGATTTAAAAAAAAGTATAAAATATGGTGAAAATTTTAGAAAAAAGGACTTTTACTTGGAAAAGCTAATTAAAAACCTGATAAATAGATTCTACTTTTTGTCTTGAGTTTAGAAATACCCAATGTTTATATGCTCCTGGGGTGGGTGTTCAGTGTCACTGAATGACTCGATATCGAGGCATTTCAGAAACACCATTGAAGTTTAGGAGGTGATGGTTGATCTTTTAAAAACGGACTTCCGACGCGATACAGTGTATGGCGGACATTGACGCCCCGGGTGGGGCAGGACATGGCCCCTGATGCCAATCTCACTGTTGCTGAATGCATCGACATCTAGGCATTACAGCAACACCGTCTGGGTGCAGACCTGTTTAAAGCCATGATGGTCCTGGCACGTCAATTTTCACTAACTGGATGTTAGTGCATGATTTGGCCGGACAGTCAATTGTCATCAAGGGGTTAACGGAATAGATCTATTTACTGTAAGTTTTTATTTAATGTCCCACATATAGCCAATTGGGTGTTACAAGGCCTTTACGCATCATTTACATATCCTTTTGCTCGAAGTCCATTTTGCTAAATATGTATTGGATGCGACCAGATTGTGCACATCGTTGGCCAAGTGTTTTGGGACACTATGTTTTTGGGCTTCTATCTTAAATTGGTCACCTGACCTCTTGTTCTTTGAATGACGCCAGCCCTCTCCTATAGATTAGCAGAATACTAAATGATTACTATCGTATAAATAGTAAATATTTTGGGAGGACACAGTTTGTATTCATATATAATCTTTTTTTCTGGGGACATGAAGCACCTTTTCTATCTTTGAGATCCCTGTCCCATAATACCCCATTTTACTTGGAGCTTGTTATGTTATCCACGCCTTCCATTAAACTAGTGTACCTATATTAAGTTTTGAAAAGGTATGGTTAATTATATCAACATAAAAACAATGCAAATCCAAAGAAGTATTTTGCTTTAAAAAAATAAATGCAGCAACGCACTGATATAGTTGCTTTATGTTTTCACGTCTCATGCCTCAAAACACATATTAATTATTTTTAACAACATGATTGTAAGCATTTAATTGGAAGACAGTATTAGTTAAAATATTGACCTCTAAAGAAAATAACATAATTCAATCTCACTCTTAATTTTACAATTGAATACTACCTGGCTTACTCAAAAGGTCATTGCAAATTAAATGAATCACCTTTTAAGTTACTGTGGAGGCCATCAGCATAAACCTCCCTTATGGAATAAAGAATTCTCATAATTATAGTGAAATTTGATATTGGATGTTATATATATATGAAAGCAAAAAAAAAAGGAGACTTGGCATGGTAACGTTAAGAAAATTACATTAATCAATAGAGCGTAAAAATGATCTATATATAACATTAACAACTTCAAGCTTTACAGCAACTTTTAAAGGCAATTTTAATAATACATTTAAACAATTTAATTATGCTAGAGAGTTTAGCGTAGAAACCTACCCACTCCTCTTTCCTAAATTCTACATCATTTTAGAAGCATGTTAAAAAGCATTGATATATAAATAAAGTGTGCTGCGTTAGGCTTCAACTAGGGAAACCACCAATGGCACCCATTAATGGGAAGGAAGATAAGGGGATCTGGCACACATTTGCCTCTTGCTCCGCCTAGAGGCTACACAGTGGGGAATGTCAGCATAAGAGGAGTACTGAGCTACATACCCATACGAGAGGCACATTAGAGGGAGAAGCCTGCTGCCTATATCAGAGTTCTGTCCAGAATTAACTCAGGTGATTGATATAGTAAATGTCTTTTGTTATGAGGATATGTCTAAATAAAAAATGAGCATCCAATCATATATATATATATTATATATAATATATATCTATATATCTATATATATATATATTATAGTATTTAACCTTTTTCTGTTCCAATTTTGCGTGTGTTACAATTATAATATCTATATATAATCTACTATATTATATATATTAATAATTCATATATATATATTATATATATGTATATATATAATTGCAGCAATCACACCCCTATCATACCCAGGCAGCAAGTGCATGCTGGGACCTGGGCATGATAGGAATGTGATTACAGACACCTTATGCCATGCTACCCACCCACACACACACTTACACATCCATGCTATTACACACACACTCATTCACAAGCATTCAGCATAAAATACAGCATCACTCTCACACCCTTACTAATCCACTCTCACTGAATGCTTTCCTACCTTTTCTCTGTCACTGTCACTTTTCCACCTCCTCTTCATTCTTCCTAATGGCTCTTCTTCTTCTCTGTCCTGTCCTTCCGGTGCAGAAGGCGGTAGTCGTGGCTTCGGTGTTGTGCGCGGGATATGACATGAAATCCCAACGCACAGCATCAGTTGCTACACGCGTCACAGACCTCCCGCTCCTTTGATTGACTTTAAGCCGGTTGCAGGGAGATTTTTGATCTCCCCAATCGAGCCTGCTCCTCTAGAATCAGAGTGGTGCCGGCTCAGCCTCTGGAGGGGTGGCGGCACCCCCGTGATGAGGGGCACCCGGTGCAGAGTACCCCCCGCTAGGTACGCTACTGATATCTTTTAGTAGTCCACTGTGTCAAGTGCTTCATGCTCACGTAGGTCTCGACTCTCGAGTACCTCTTTGACATGCAACACCTCAGGATTCTGACAACAGCGTTTATGAATTAAAATCAGTAATGTATTTTATATTGTATCCATATAGCATTAGGACTAACTATCCTTATCTCCGGTTCATAGCCTTAGTATGATTTCTTTCCTCAGTAAGGTATTTCTCCCCTATTGTTAAGTTGCTGCTCACTTAATTGCAGCTGATACAGTACAATTGTAATGGGGCAGTTAACATATACATAACAAATGTACATTATTACATACAGACACATCAGGAGTTGAGAATCCTGCCCATGAGTTTGCCATCTAGCCTTGTGGAATTGTTACCGGAAGGAATGGTGGGCTTTACACCACTTGTGAGCTAATAATCTAAGGGAGTAGTAAGGGTAATTGAAACAAGAGAAGATTGAAAAGAGGGAGTAGTAGCTCTCTCGTAGCAGTAACTATTGATAAGTGGTTCCATGATGCCAAAGAAGATGTATAAATAAAATGAACAGAAGGGTGGATGTGCTAGTGCTTGGTTTTAGAAGGTGGCTAGCACACGGCTTGGAATTTGACAGAAAGAGATATATGAATTAAAAAGGATTTTTTAGGGAAAAAGGGCAGAGTTATAGCTTGTAGGAGGCCAGAGTGGGAGGGGATAAGGACAAAGGAATTGTCATTTCAAAAAGGTAAATACCAGCATTTGGCCAAAAAGAAAAAAATGTCCCCAAAATAGATATTTGGTACATATACAGGAAAACATGTATTATATAAAATATGAATTAGTAAACTTGGAAGCACCACCTTACCTGTGATCCTGCCCATTCCCCCCATTAAAGTCTGTTTTGGGCTAGCCTCACATCTGCACACAGTTAGCCCTACCTCTTCATGAAGCCACATCCCCAAAAGATGAAGTGCCCCATGCAGCCTACTCTGGGAAATCCGTAGACATGGATATTACAGATGCATCATCATTTATCTATTTAATTAAACTACCACATTACTAAATTATTGGACAACACAAGGTAAATTACTCTAATGTTATTGGAATTTAATACTCTCAGCTCAAAAAAAGGAAAATGTAACTTTTTTAGCAATTTATTAGGTAGTGCCACATGTCAAAAGATATATAGAAAATGTTTAATTTATTTCCAGACTGCCTCATCCACTAGAAACCAATGTCACCCTTATTTAGCATGTCATCAGCTTTCTTGTAGATTTCTATGGGATCTCTTACCAGCTAAAATTGTTCCACTAAAACACAATTGCTTGATCCTAATATCAGTAAAAATTCAAAGAAGTCATTGGACTGTGACAGCAGTAGCTCAGACTATGTTATAATATCTATATGCCTTCCTTATGCTAAAAATTATGCTCATTTACTGACTCGTAGAGCAATGCAGTTGTCAGAATGTTAATAGGAGAGGGTGTTACCCAGAATGAGAATTGAAGGAACAATCACTTAAAATGAGATTTACATCTTTGAATTTCCTCTTCATGAATTGTGCTTTCAGTGCATAACAGTGCTAGATATAGCTTTTTTTAGTTTATTTTTCTGTTTTGCTTTTAGCTATATTTCAGATCAGGCAAATAATAATCCATATTTTGTTATATTATCATATACTAATATTAGTATTGCTATTTTATTGTGTTATATCTTATTTCTGGCAAATAATAATAATAATACACAATTCTATCAATACATGCTAAAGAACGCGTCAATAGCCACCCTGTTCAGTCATATCAATATCTAGTGCAGCCCCTAGGCGTCATCAGTTGTACCCTCTAAATCAGTGCCAGGCTGAAGTCCTCTATAGTATAAATAGGGAATCTCGCTTGTAACCAGCCCATTGAACAGAGGGCCTACAGGCTGTTGCCCACCTGTGATTGATGTTCCCTTGAACCTAAGCCACACTCTGCAACCAATTCTGTTGTGGAAATGTTATATCCCCTTAAAAACAGTAAACAAAAAAGTTGCATGTCCGGTCATACCAGCTACACATCTAGAGGAAAACAAGGTCAAGTTACTCAATATGTAAAGCGTCTTTTCCGATGTTTATTTTTTATCATTTAAAAAAATGCGAAGTGAGTGAACAGAACAAAAATCAAATCAGTATTTGGTGTCACCACCTTTTGTCTTCTAAACAGCATAATTTCTTCTAGGTACACTTGCACACTGCAGATAGGTCGTTCCAAACATCTTGGAGAACCACTCTTCAACATACCAAGACATTTTGAGCAATGCTATGCTTATGACTTGGTGGGAAGGCCATTTTCTATTCCATCATGACTGTACCCTAGTCTTTAAAGCAAAGTGCATAAAGATATGTTTGATTATGTTTGGTGTGAAAGAACTTGACTGGCCTACACAAAGCCCTGACCTCAAGCCCATCAAACACCTTTGAGATGAACTGGAACAAAGATTGTGAGCGAGCTCTTCTTGTCCAACATCAGTGCCTGACCTCACAAACGCTCTAGTGGAAGAATGTGCAAACATTCCCAACTTAACACTCCACAATCTTGTGGAAAGCCTTCCCAGAGAGGTAGAAGTTGTTAATGGAAACCAACTACATTTTAATATCTGTCTATTTAAAATGTGAAGTCATACATTTCCCTGTTGGTGTAACGCTTAGGTGTATATATTGCTTGATGAAATTGAGCAAACCTTAAGGCAATTTTAGGAAGATGTTTTTTTCTCCCCCTCTAGATATTGGTGCAATCATATTCACATAGATTATTCAAGTTTATATTCAACTATTGTCATGTTAATAGACAAATCCATGCTTAGCCAGATGTATAGATTTCTCTGTTAGTTGACTGCATTTCCCATAAACCACTTCTTGAAAAAAATATTCCAGAAGCAAAAGTTGTCATACCTGATCTTTATTTGCCTATTTTACTATTTCTTCTGGGAGAAACTCCAGTTCTGGAATTCTGTAAACATTCACACAAGTGGTATAATAACTGAATAAAACTGTGTGGGGGAAGCATGTTATAGCATCTAGCATTACTGTTTCTATGATATCATAGACCAATTACTTGATGGAATTCATTTACCAATAAGATGATGCTTATGTCATTGATGGACACAGACTACCTAGCTATCTTATGCTTTATAACATTGTAAAACATTGTTTCTTTGATGTGTCCTCATCTCATAAAACTGTTTCTTATAACTTTCAACTCCTTGAATCTTCCAAACGTAGTTGTCCATGCTTGGTTGTTAATGCTTAACAGCAAGTTACAGGTCATTATATGGAATAGCAATATGTTATACACAGGAAAGCAGCCAAGATGTATCTAGTTAGATAAAAATATTAACCTTGCACTAACGCTGTCTGGTGCTATTAACGTACAAAATCATATATTATCAGTTATAGGCAAGGTGTTTCTGAAGCCATAACATGGCAACATATTAGTATCTGCTTCACATATGCACAATGACATTATTTGTAGTTACTAAGATCAAACAGGGTGGCCCTCTCAATATAGCTCGCAGGGGGGGGGCAGCATTTTGTGTTTAGCCACAGTCACTAACCCATCAAAAAACTTTTAACGCAGAGAGCTGGAACTTCTAGCATGCAATGTTATTCAGTTCCATATTACAGGAAATAATGGAAATCCAGTGAACCAACACAATCTAAACACAGCATGAACAAGCTGCATAAACAAGTAGAGCTTTACATCAGAGTTCAGAACAATTGCCTCATCTGAAAGCTACATTTTGTCTGGTTTTAAACATCTACCACCTAATACATTCTTAAAGGAATTCAATACATGTGCATGGTTTTTTTTAACATGCTTATGTGTTTACCTGGAGGCATAGTACCAGAAAGTGAAATACAAGATGTTAGTAAAGGTTAAGCAATCCATATTTTATTCTGTATACAATTCTTAGGGTATAAAGACTTGGAGAATATGGAGCACAATGTTGGACGCCAGGTCATATGAAAAACTAGAATAGAAAATGTTACTGACATAGGCAATGATAAAAGGATGACTAAAAACTTTGAATACACATATACCTTGACTCTATACACTGAACATTCTCTCAGGCTGCTTAAATACAGCGTGTACGAGTGCCTATGTAACGGCCCACGCTCCAATGACTTATGCCAGTTGTCAGAACAATGGGCAGCTATGTGATTGGAACATGTTCCGTAAATACGACCCTGAGTTCAACGGATGTATCCACTAAAGGGAAAGTTGATAAGAAAGTTTTAGGAGAGTAGTTGTTTTTTTGTAATAATAATTTCATTAAACATTATTAATAGCCATCTCCAAGCATCCAAATCAATCAGTGCCAACAATCATTACACAATGGAGGAGGAGGGCAGCTGCACCTGCAGAGCTGCTGCAACTTTTTCAGGTAGTGATCATATTTTTTTTCATATTTTTCATTTTTTTAAGAATGCCTATTAAAGCACTCACAGATTACTTTGCTATGCATTCTGCTTTCCTGGGGTTGTCAGGAAGAGTTCACTGCCCCTTTAAGGTTGTCATTGTGTTAATGAAGACAGTGACCTGTTTAAAATGCACCAATGCCTTGTGGTGTTTGTTTTAAAAAAGGAATATCAGATCTTGCCAGTTCCCCGTCATGTTTTTTTTTTCCATAAAGCTGCCAGCGACAGCTATAAAAGATGTATTTAAAGTTTCAGTTTTTGATAGAAATTTTAATATTTCTGCTAAAACTTTTTTTAGCCCATCTTTCACGTTGGGGAACCGGTATCTGGGGCTTGTATAGCAGGGCAAAATAAAACTTTCAAGATACATGAACCCAATATTATCCTGATTGTGAAATCTTTATGGTACTCGGCCTCCTGGCCTCAGAAGTGTTTAGTTGTATCTGTATTCGTAAACCACTACCTTGCTATGTATTTTAAATCCACTCTTTTTTTCTTCAATGTCAACGAGGTCATTTATTCTTTGCTGATGACATGGTATGCAGTAAATAATGAAAAAAAAAAACCTGTCTCATTTTTCTCCGATGTCTCTTCCAAGGTGTATTTGATTTAAACCAAGTCAATGTAAATCATGATTTAAATCACAGGTTAGGTAACCTCAATTTCAATCACAATTTTGAACAGAAAGTGGTTTCTTTGCTTTCTGTAGCACTAATACATTTAATATGAATATTCTTTCTCAGGCTGAGGTGGTTTCTATATAATACTGTTAATAATACACATTTACAATGCGTAAAACTTGTATGCTTAGAAAAAAAAGAAGTGACTCAATTTTAAATTACCAGCAAAATACTCCTACGCAAGAACAGTTTAACAAGAAAAACAAAAAAATGGATGCAGTTGTATTACCCAAAACGAAAATGGAGTCTTTAAGTTGATATTTTTCATTTGGCCAACATAGAAAATATGTAATGTCAGATAAGCTTTCAGAACCTCAGAGGTCTCTTCTTCAGGTTGAATCAATAGAAAGAACAGGTACACAGTATAATGAAAATAAATCTTCACTAGGACAGAAATAACAACGTCCACTAAAGGCATGTTTCTTCATGCAAAGTAATCCTATACAAAGGCAGGACCAAACATGAATTGCAGCTAGGGTTAGTTAATACTCCAGCTCCAATGGCTCTCCGTCCATCGTGGTTAATTTTTATATCATTACGGATTGGCTCTGTAGCTGATGTGTAGTGCATCTTATGATTCTCAGCCATCCATTTAGTTGGCTTGAACATTATGATAAATGTAATAACAGCACCTTGAGGGCCAAATGTTACCCCAACTGCTGGAAAACTACCATGTGTCCTATTTTGCTTCAAATTCCTAACTCCCCTCTACATGTACTCTTTTTTGTAATACCCCAGAATGTTACACTACACAACAGATTCACTTTTCTTGACTGCAATTTCCATGATGTTGAGCCAGCAATATTAGGAATAGTAGCTGGTAACTGTAGATTGGGCTGCAATAAGTCTTTACTACAAAACACTCATTTTTTTACTACATCTACTATAGTATTCAGCAGTCATATTGCTCTGCTCCCCCATCTATTTCCTTTCTTCTCATCTCCCATTTTCTCTCTTCTTCGCTTTATCTCAATCTCTCCCCTTTGTGTCCATATCCTGTGTTTCATTATCTCTTGCCTTTCTTCCTGCCTCTACTCCTATTCATTATTATATTTGGCATCTTTTCCACATCTTTCCCTTGCCCCTTACCCAGTAACTTATATATGCAGTGGCACACCTTTTTACATACACTCTCATATGTTCACAGACTTACATACTCATGCCAACACACATACTAAGACGCACGTACATATAAACATCCATCGTCAGACCACCTTACACATACACGCTCACACACAAACATTTACACATCCATGCTCACACACATACACATCCATGCTCACACACACTTACACATACATAAATGTTCAGACACAAACATACATATATATATACATACATGCATACATGCTCACAAGCACTTTCCCCCTTCCCTCCTTCCCTCACTCACTGCAGGTTACGTTATTGCTCTGTGTTCCTGCGTCCTTGGCCAGGGGGGCAAGAACAGAGCATGGTCACATGATGAGTGGCACCCAGGGCAGAGCACTCCCCCTACACCTATGCCACTGGCACTGAGCCTCAGGATATGGCATTATATGCCGGCAGTCCGTATTCGTTTGGGGCCAGTTAGAGGGAGATCTATGATTTCCTCAGCCACTCTATAGCTGCAAATGGAGACTCTGAGCATAAAGTCTCCTTCTACTATGTTATGTTAGGATTTCCTGTAGCTCTATTGCATTGTCTACCTACCTGTAAGTCCTCTGAAATAATTACCCCTAAATATCTTTCCTGAGATCTTGAGGTTAAGACTGTATCAAATATTTTATACTCTGCCCTTTTATGCCCTAGGTATATTATCTTGCACTTATCAACATTAAACATCAGTTGCCACGACTCAGACCATTTTTTCTATTCACCTAAATCATTTGGATTATCCCTCCAGGAACATCAACCCTTTTGCAAATCTTTGTGTCTTCAGCAAAAAGTTATACCTTACCTTCAAGACTTTCTGCAATATCACTAATACAAATATTAAAGAGAATGGGACCAAGTACAGATCCCTGGGGAACCCCACTGGTAACAAGACATTACTCTGAATATACCCCATTAATTACAATCATCTGTTGATCACATATATAAGAGTTTTAACAGGGCTACATCATGTATTTTAGTCTACATGACTTTTTATAACTGGGGACAAAAGGGGACAAAAGGGGGAGCAGCCCTTAACCCAGACAACTATCCATTGGTCCCACTGTTATTGTTCCAATGCATGATCTTGCTGCTTGAAGGAGCAAGGTAGAATTAGATCATTAGGAGGTATGACCGAGCTAAAAGGCTCACTGGAAGGCCACTATGAGAGGAAGGTCCAAGGTCCTATTATCATTAAAGAACCCTAAGTTGGTCAATAAAAACAAATTGCTTTATTTAACTCCTCAATGACAAAGCCTGTACACGTACGGCCTCAAAATGCATTGTTTTCAATGGGTTTAGGGACCGTTCATTGTCCTTAAGGGGTAAATGTACTTAACTGTTCTATGAAGAAGCAGGGGAAAAAACAGACTCACTTTAAGATGGGAAAGAATTTTTCATTTCTACAAGAATTGTTTTTTAACTTCTGGAACAAAGTACACAATACATTAGAGAAGCTGTAAACTCTAATAAGCAATAACTAAGTTAACGTATATGATCTATAGGGGAAGGTATCAGACTAATTACAGCCATTTATGTCACTACCGTCACTAAGACCTAGTTGACAGATTCTACGCATGCTATATGAGCCCCATGAGAAAGCACCCAACAGAGCCGATGACAGCCCAATCACGCTACTTGTGACATCCCAAGATACAGGTGTATCAACCTGCTGACCCCTTGCAGGCTTTTTGGAGCACTGGGCTTTCATTTTGCATTTTTAAATGCTCAGGGTAATTTATTTCAAATAGCCGTGAAATTGCAGTGAGGTAGGAGAGAGACTGTTTAAAAATCAAATCGTACAACAAAGGTTAATTGTATAATTAAACCGTAGTTCAGAAAATATATCCCCACAGCTGAGGCTTTCACAGTGTATAATAGTGGAAAGAAGTTAGATAAGGAGGAATGGAACAGTATCTATTATGACTCATACAGCAGTCCCTTTGCCTAGCTTATTAAGATATGGTGCCTTGTCTTTTGGTAAGCGAATAATTCAAATTAAAGTTTTTGTGTTTTTCTTTGCCGCCTCTACTAAAGATTGCTTTTATTTTTCTTAGCTTCTGGTGCATTATTCTCTGACAACCATTGTTTGAAAACTGGGATTTTCATCTCATGCTGTTTGCGTCCCAGAATTGCATGGGATAATAGTTGTTTTTTGTCTAACTTTTTTTTGTACTGAAGATTTTGTTTTAACCAGCAACAGCCCAGAAATATTATTCTACGGTGTACTTATGAAAAAAAGAAGTTACATTGCAATATATAGGCAGCAAGAGGATCTTTGGAGAAACCTAGAACGTGCTATGAGTGGACCTTGTAAAAGTCAGTGAGAAGTATCCACAGGCCAGGATCTCAGAGGAGGATGAGTTCAGTGAAAAGAAGGTCAAGGTTTAATATTTGGTGGACAACAGATTGCAAACACAATTAGGTAACTATTCGGGCAGAAACAGATAGAATGTCAGTACAGTAACAGTTTTGCACATGAAAAGCTTTGAACATCACTCACAGTCTGAAAGGCCAACAATCTTGTTTTGATCACAGAAAAGCTTCAGCTCGACAGCTACTCTCAGTATGTGCCCTCAATGATGTTATGTGCAAACCAGGAGTTTTTCCCGTTTACAAAGTTCCCTATAAGCTTGTATCTTCCTAGCAGGAGAGCAGCATGAGTCACAAAACCACGAGAGGTTAATCATAAGAAGTTAATGCATGAACTTAATCATAATAGTCTGATCTTGTACAGTAGATTCCAAGATAGCCTATTAATACACGGCAATAAGAATTGTGTGTTTCTTCTCTCCAGATAAATATGAAATTCCAAGTAGCATTACTGATGGTGTCTATTCGTTAAACGCAATTTGTGTGTCAGACTGTGCATATGGTTATTACAGAGATCACGTTCTAACATAGAGATACATATGTTCAGATATTGGGCTTATAAAGCAACATTCTTTGTGAGGGCAACGTTCTAAGGGGTTCCAGGTGGCTTAGCAAAAATGATCAAGATGTATAGAGAGATGGAGAAGGAGACCCTTCATCCCGCTTCTTATGGTGTGATCGGTGCTGCCTATTGCTTGTACTCTTTGTCAATTAGACCAACCGTATGATATTAAAGTTCCCCCATGGAAGCTGAGATCTGTCAATGAGAGGCCCCTAACATTATGCTGCCCTAAAGCTATCGACATTCTCCTCAAAAGCCTTCTGAAAACAGCAACTTATCAAAAAGTTATACCCATCCTAAGAAGAGGACGTCAGCTACTTCCATGATGCATAGCTACAGTTTTACACACATTTTTATATTCAAAAACAATTACATTGCTTTATTATATTTATATTTATATGTACAGAACAGAAAGATTTAAATCAAAGAAAATATGTCTAAATATTTCTTTTAACTTAAACCTTGAAAATAGAACATTGGCTTGCATGTCTTTTAGAGGTTTTAGTGTTCTTAAGTTAATCTAGAATATATGCATAGACCCATTTTGCAAAAGCACTGTTTGGTGCTGCATGATGATATTTCAAGTGAATATACCCGTCATTTTAACACATAAGAGGTAGTCTCAACTATTTTTAGATAATTACAGCAATTTAACATCATCTTATTATTTTTGGACATTAGCTATTCTACAGAAAGAGGTTTGAGGGAGTGCATGAGATACCTAGAATGTAAACAATGCCTCTAAATAGAATAACAGGTTCATTGTCACCTCAATAGAATAAAATGTTAAACTACACGTTATAGCTCTCTTTAAACACATTTACCGGTATAGGTTATAAGTATCTAGTGGGCTTTTTAATATTACTTATTTGTAATACTTATTTGGTTGTAACTGTCTTATATTGTACATTTTGTCTTAATGTAGATTAGTCACTTTTCTTAAATTCTACATTTTAAAGCCTAGCATACTAAACACAGACATCTTAGAAAAATAATAAGGCCATCCACCTCAGAGAGATGAGCTCTCACGGTAAAGTACATGCTTAGGGACACACAGGTGGACTGGCATCTTGGCCATTCATTCTGAATTAACTGTACATCCTGAAGATTGACGTCCCACAAAGTTTCTTGTTTGATTCTCTCTAATCTCGTTTCTGAGACTGGACACAAGGACATAACCGATTCCACAAACATTTGGACCCCAGCACATAACAATTTGCATCATCGCTTATCACATTTTTCTTGGTAGAGTCCTAGAAATGTAATACTGATGATGTCAACAACATCGTACCAGGACCAGGCAACATAATTTTTCAACAGTTTGGTCGGTCAAAATTGTGGATAGAGTTATAGAGTTGTGTTTATATCTAGAGAAGGGACCTTGTTAAATATTAAATAATTAGATAATTTTAGTAAATTAACCACAGACCAGCAGCAGGTGAATCAAAAGACATTCTATATTTAGGTTCCAAAAATAAAGGCTATACATGCTCATTTTGGCACCATGTGTTACTGTAACTGTGTGCTATGTGCTTAACATAAAAGGACGTCTAACCTTAGCGATTCTGCATCAACATAATAACAAGAATCGTCTTTCTATTAATTTTCATAGCTAGATTCAAAGCAAGATTCAGAGCTCTATTTTGAATGCCTCTTTGTGACACATTGAAGTCTCGCATACCTTCATTCCTCCTTTAAGTTGGATTAGAATCTATGCTGCCTTTGAAGGAAATGTTAAAGATGCAAAAGGAAATTATAATAATTCAGATATTTCCAGTTCCATTTCCGTTCAAATATGATAGATCAAATTGCAAAAAATTACATTAAAGTGGATTTTTTTATTATCCAAATGCTACATTTTACAATTGTTAAATTAACCAATAGAACTGAATTTAGGATATGCTTGATATATTTATTAGAAGCCTACCTATGTGTGTGTGTTTTTAAGATTTTCTTTTTACAATTTCAACAATTAATGTCCTCTGTTACTGTATTTGTCTCCTTTTATTAAGTTACTGTTTCCCTTTGGAAGCAGTAGGGTACATAAGTTGAAAGGAGCGGCGAAGGCAGGATATTTATTGTTATGTAGGTTTTTTTCCACCTTTGGTTACCTTCTTCTCTGAGTTAAAATAGTCGCTTACATTTCAGGTAATCCCTAAGACAATTACACAGACTGAAAAAAAAAGATAAAAAGAGATATAGGTCGTTTTAATAAATCCTTAAGTTAAAACTGGTGACCGCTCCTGTTTACGGCAGTTTACTAAACAGCATTCACATTGCTCGTAGTTCATGCAGAGTCGTCGCACATAGTCAATAATTATCTATAATATAATAAAAAGGTGGAAATAAAATATTCAATTATAAACAAAGATGGAGAGTTATTTTAAAAGAACAGACCGATAAGATCTAGGAGCCAATGTCTGTATCACTGGGAATGCCAGGGCTTTTTTTCAGTCACCAAGCCTTTTCTACCCTCCCTATCTTAACCCCTTAATGACAAAGCCTGTACATGTACGGGCTCAAAATGCATTGTTTTCAATGGGTTTAGGGACCGCCCATGGTTCTTAAGGGGTTAAAATATACACTGGGTCTAGTAGGCTGCTTCTAGTACAGACCGGTTGTCTTACGACGGCAAGCCTGAGTTGTCATTGTGTTAATAAACACTTGGGCCTATTTAAAATCCGATGGCTCCTGGTGTTTATTTGTAAGCGGGGTGGCAAAACTTGGCAGTTTCCTGCAATGTTATCAAATCTTAGTTGCCTATACAATTTGCCACGTAAACACTTAAATACAACCGTGCTTGGTTTATCTTGTTTTCTAACTGCCACCACTTAAACAATATACTCCCCTGTGCACATTACCATTTAATGTTTGTTTTCCCTCCTTCTCTCTGCTTCACAAACCTAAAGCTGATCTACGAGCACTATCCACAATAGACGCTCCATAAATAAGGTATTATATGGGAAAGAAGATTTTTTTCCCCCTCTCTGCATCTCCTAGTGGAAAAAAATGAGGTGTGCTTCATTTTTTTTTCAATATATAATTTATCGCTTTCTTTCTTTACATCCAATGTGAGTCTGTAGGCAAAACTTTTGCAGCTTACAATAGCTGCAATGAATCAGTTACTTAAACATGACACGTAGAGAAAAAATGAGTTGTTGTTTTGATGGAGTAGGGGAGGCAGAAAAAATAAAAAGGAAAATAAATAATAATTAAAATAAATATATAAAAGTGTGTCCATTCCACAAAGCAAATAAATAACAATGTTAGCGAGGGAAAGATTTAACTACAAGAGACTGGTTTTAAGTGGAAATCCAGAATTTGAGAGTATGTTTGTATTAAGAAGTGTTATTTATAAGTAATGGGATAACTGTTGCAATAGACAACAAAGGAATTGATTCTTTGCAGTAAGGACAATAGAGCTATGGAATCCACAGCCAAAAAAGGCGATTCTACCAAATACAATGGATATTTTTTTTTTTTTTTTTTAGCAAAGCACGACATACAGGGCTATAAAAGATAGAATAAATATCAATATTTTAGAAACAAGATTAAACCTGATTGCCCTTTGGAGTCAAGAAGGATTTCCCCCCCTAAGTGGCAAGGTAAAATGTTTGAACTAGATGGACTTAGGTCTTTTTTTAGCTTTAATAACTATGTTACTACATTCTTCTAATCTTGTTTACTTTAAATTAGATAAATGCATTCTATCGAATGAGCCTGAGTCACCAAATACACACTTGACTTCACATGAGGGTATTCCTACTTTACCTGAGTAGTGTTGCAAGTCAGATCATAGTTATTTTATGTTAATGTGAGCAGAGGTGTGATGTCCCTGTGGGTTTCCGCTTACGGAAAACCCTGTCCCCTCATGTTCTATGAACTAGCCTTTGGCCATTTCTCTTGCAGAGCTGCGCGGTGTCCTGATGAGATTATCTCAATATGTGGGACAACAACGATAAGCCCTGTAAATTTGGTCCTGTGTGCAGCTAGGTAAACTTAGATCATGAGTATGACAATAGAAATGGACTTTCTCTCCCATTAAACCTATGCATGCACAGATTTTGCCTTTTACGCATCATTTGACAACTAGTATAGTATGGTAATAGCATATAATTACATCTTGACTGTGTGGTTAATTAAAGTATCCATTTAAGGCGCACTATAGATTTCCATGTAGTAACTATGATTAAATGGACATTTTAATCTGGTTATGTTAGCTGGGCCAAAATCTGAATTATAGCTGAAATATAATATATATAAATATTGTTTTATCCCTTCAAATTCTACACAAATATCTGCATAGAAAAGGAATTATTTTTTCATTGTTACTCTTTGGATGGGTGCTTTGTTTAAATAAGACCTACAGCCAAAGTACAGGACAGAATAAAACATGCACAGCACATTATGTGTTTCTTAAAAGATCATTAAAAAAAAAAAAAAAAGCATAGAATGTTAAAACACACAATGTGAATCTGTGTTATTAATTGTTCTACAAAGATGAGCAGACACAGAAAAAAGAGATCAGTACCTTGGACAACAACTAGATAGTTACGTCATTTATTCAATGAATCATTAGCTATGCTACTTTAAGTAACAAATTGTTTGATAAATAGTTTTAAGATAGTCTTTGAATGTACAAGTGTCTAATTAATATCAAAACAATGAATTAAAAATTGCAGGATATTTCAGCATATTCTCAGCATTGTTGCCAGCTCAGACGCTTAAAATTTAATTCCAACCTTTTATTTTAACTTCCAGTAACAGTGATTATTTGCAGTGGCTTTAACATTTGAAGTCATTTTAAAAAATAAAGTAGTGTGATTTTTTTAAATACTTCCAACAGAAGAATAGACTTTCACTGTATGAGATTATAAATTGGAAAGTCTGTTTTAATCCCAGACATCCATTCATTTAATACAATGGTTTGTTTAAGAGACACAAAGGAGCCATCAGGATTGGAATATGCATTTAGCTATAGTTCCCAGTAGTCTTAATGTCAGGTAAGATAGTTGTTATAAGACATTCATCTGGTATTGGTATTGCCTGTACATCATGGAAGTTCTGGCCAAACACATGCATTGGAGGTGGGCAGAGCCGGCCAAAGCTTTGTTAGGCCTCAAAGGCAATTGAGTAATGTGAAAGGAGTGCTGTTTTAAAACATCAAAATTCTAATTCCACATATCTTCTTTACTTCCCTAGACCAGAGAAAACAGGCCAAACACTATTGATGGCAACCATCGATTCAGGCCCACAGTTATCATTGCGGAGTGTTGATTTCAATAAATGTGTGTGAGTGTAACCTGAGAAAATGGTCTCTCTACCTTCTCAGATGTTTACCGCTTTTTCTCTTGCCTCTTATTGTTCTTCTATCTTCTTTCGTCAACTCCCTGGTATCAACTCTGTTGACCAGGCCTCCTGGAGCACTTCTGCAAAAGGAGAGAACACCATCACCCTCAATCAGGGGAACAGGGGAGAGGCTTTCCCCGTGGCTCTGCCTTTTTAAGGAAGCTCTCAGAGAGGCCAGAATAAAGCAGATGGATTTGTAGAGAAAGAGAGGTGCAGAAATGCTTTTCTATATCCATGTACTTGCTGTATGTATTATTCTGGCCTTTTTAAGTAGTACAAAAGGTCCGCACCACCACCTGCATAGTGGCAGGACTGACAGAGGTATTTGGAATTGTGAGAGAAATCTTTCATCAAAGAATAGGATACATATCAGGTCTGCATAGATGTTAACCGTAGTAGGTTTCTATACATTTGACACATAACCAATCATGAAAAGCTACGAGCAAAAATGTAATAAAACAGACTTTGTAGCAGTAAGAAAGTCCAGTTCTTGCTAGTGGTTTCTGATTTGTGAATACAATCAGTCCTTATTTGTTCTCACCTGTGCTGCACTGAAGAACAAAGATAATGGATACTGTAATTTCTGTGTTTTTTTGTTCCATACTTGTTTGTTTTATTCGTTCTGGGTTGACTTATGTTTTGTTTGAATCCTTGTATTAAAGAAAGATTTTTATAGATTGTTATCAAACAATTGATGAATGGAAAGCTCTGTGGTAAAAATGATGCGAGATTTAGTTCAGGCATACAGAAAAGCAAAAAGCAAAAAAAAAAAATAGTGAGTATATATATCTACTACATTCCAAAGGTTATAAACTAAAAACTAAAATGTAGAGACTAAATATACCTTAAACAAACTTAATTGGTATTCTACAAAATTAAAAATAAAACACAAAGAAAAAATAAACAAAAGAAGTTAAAAGATAAAATTACCACACCGCAGAATCTGATGGAAGACACGCTCCTGCACACAGCTATTTAGAAAGCTGAACTTTACATTGAAACAAAAAGTATTAACTTTAAAGGAATTTTGTTCTACAATAAAATTCAAGAGGGAACATGAAGAGGGATAGCTGAGCACAAAAAGACCACACGGCAATTATACCGCAATCACAAAAAAAGACAAAAGGAAAAATGTTTTATGAGTTACACCTTGCAGCCATGCAAGGTCCCAACGGATGTTTCTACTACTAAGACCTTCTCTCACTAGAGTCTTCAGGAGTGAGCCTGTAGCGTTGCTACATCAAGCCCCTAATGGAATCCTCAGGGAAATTGTTCTTGTTAATCTAAAAGGAAGATGGAGAGAGGGGAGAATAAAAGGTTTGACTGTTCACATTAAACAATGGCCAAAAATAGATTCAGACAATACAGTCACTTGACTCTTAAACCTTTTAATGAGTGAAGGGGTAGCTCTGTTGACAGACCTGCATGTATTACACAAATAAATTCCCAACCGAGCATGAATAGGAAGCAAGCCTTCAAGGCATGTCTTGCTTTTAGAGACCTGAAGGTTATTATATTCATAAAAGCTCATTAATATTGTGAACACAAGTGACTAATTGGCTAAAAATAAGATTTCCCGTACAGTTTAAGTATTTCAATATAGTTTATATATGATAAATGTTTTGTGTGGTAATTTGCCTTGGGAGGCAACATTGAAAGGCTTGGCTGTCCTTGCCCCCATCTCTGAATGTTGCTGGTCATCCCCTGGAATGCAAGGTTGAATAGAGGGATTCGGACACCTTGTTTTGTTTCGAGCTTTTCAATGGAATATTTGCAAATTGCTTTCACATTTTTATCACTTTGCCATTAAAAGCTATTTTCAGGAAAATAACAATAACCATGTTTCAAGATGTTTTATTGATACAGAACAATAATTCTGTACTGAAGAATGCAATATGCTCAGATAGATATTTCTTTTTTTTATCATTAAAAAGTTTTTATTCACCTAATACAGGAAAAGTGTCATCATTACACATAGAAAAAGAGACAATCGTCACGCAGGACAGTACAGTAGTATCACGAGCGGTGTAAAGAGTCCGAGACACAGCGAATTGGTATTAGGCAGGAGACTCCGAGGAGGCCGGGAAAGCGTGAGCATTCAAAGAAGATGCAAGGTCAAAATCAGCCTGTAGCGGAGAACCTGCCAGTCAAGTCGGATCCGGTGATGTTTTCTCTTTTAAGTACAGTGAGATCAAATGTCGCAAATCATATTCACAAATGTTGAACAAACAAAACAAGTGGCAACAGGAGCCAAACAAAAAAAAATAAAGACACGGTATAGCGATGCATCAGGAAGCCGCGTCTGCGTGTTTGTAGGTCTGCGAGGACCGAGACAGGGCGTGCGACCATCGAGGACGTAATATAGCCGGCAGGAGCCTAAGCCGTGGTAGCCACAAAAGGAACGCTGCTCGGGTGTGGTCAGGTCCAAACTAGAAACAGGTAAAGGAAGGCACGGGTTACAGTCAGCAGTATTCAGAAAGGATCTGGCTAGTAAGCCAAGGGGTCCAAGTATGTGGTGTGTGGTGCAGGAAGCGTCATGGGACATTTTTTCCAAGATTCTGTGCTTTTCAATAGTTGAGACAACGCCGGTGGAGGTGGGGGGGGGAGCAGACGATTTCCGCTGTCTGGCTATTCACAATTTAGTGGCCAATAGAATGTGTATGAGGAGTTTGCGTGTTGGGTGTGGAATGGGGTCGGGAAACATATGTATACATAGATATTTCTACACAAAAAAATTGGTATGTAAAGCAGTGACAAGGTTTTGAGGAAATTAGACTTTTCTAACCAGACTTAGACTAGGAACTATAACAGATAGAGCAGATGATTTTGTCTCTGTAGCATACCGTTAATTTCCAGGTATGGCAACCAGTAACAAGGAAGCTAAAGATAAGTAATCTAAACAATACATGCATGTTATGGTATTTTAGGAAATTCTGCCTTAAGAAACGAGCCTATTACATTATTTATGCATTTTCACATCAGACACATTAGGAAAGTTCTTTGACTCTCTTACACTGGTCTCATGTAAAATGCTTTACCTTAGCTCGGCCTGCAGTCAACTAGCCCAAAGGAGAATCAGGATCAGGAACTAATAGCTTGAACCGTCAAGGTTCTTCCAAACGTAAATTTAAAAGAAATTAGGTCACTAACCTATCCAATTTGAAACTTGCTATAAAAGTATTCAAAGATTTATTGTACAGGGGTAAAATGGAAAAAAGGTTTTAATAAAATGACTCTTATCAAGTTCAGCTTTTCCAAGATACTGTGCTACTCTATTACTTGTAGATATACACGTGAACATGACATTTGAGGATAGGTCCCCCTTGGTAAGGGCAGGTCTGTTGTTTCAACATTTAAATGTGAATAGAAAAAAACCCCATAAGTTTCCCATTTTACTAAATCAAAATTGCAAGAGCAGTGTGTTCAGCTTGGACACTCCTTGAACAGTAACTTGTGTTAACTGGCATCAGTATTATGATCAGCACCGTACTTATTTAACAGAAAAAACTCCTATATGTAGAAGCTAGCAAACAATAATGAAGAGGGCAATGCAATCTTGTTATGTATCAAAGTACAGAACTAAATGTCAAGTTTAGCCTTGCACGGATGTTATGGCCTAGAAGAAAAAAATATGACTTAGGATGTCATATTGATTTTTTTATTTTTTTTCTGAATCAAATTACCAAGCGAGTGGTTTTTAATGATCTTTTTTCTATATATATATATATATATATATATATATATATATATATATATATTGACAAGACACAAAATCCAAGTGCGGGTGAATATTTACTCTCTGACATTTCCATCTTTAGATGTAGGAAGTGAAACTAGGGACCACTATACCTCTACATTAAAGAGATCAGAAAATTGTGCACATGCATGTATACAGTCAATGCGTACTGCAGGATTCAATCTGATGGCCAGTCTGGACATATATATATATATATATATATATATGTACATATAAATGGTTGGAAACTTCGAATAGTTGGTTATTCTCTGTCAAATGCCAAATTCATCAGTCTCTCTCATTATTAAAAAGACTACGCATTTGCCTTACTGTATTTACTGAAGTTAACAATAGGCATGTGTGACATTGTCATTTACTATATACTTAAAGCTTTACAATCAATCACATTATTATTACTGTGACAGCACAACATATCAGAACAGGGTTATCTTTTGATAACCTAACCCTGAGGGTTTTCGTGATTTAATACCTTCAACCAGGGCATATTGTAGAAGTTTATTATTGCAAAGCCCTCTCTGTCAAAATCATAAAAAAATGTCCAATTATCTCTTGATGAGATGGCAGCTTCTCTAGTTCCTCTATATTGCTAATCCTTATAGGCTTATAAGAGAACAGGGTAATATTGGAAGTATTTTTTGTACATTGTATAGATATGTATTACATTTTCCCAGCTACCTGTCAATCACAGTGTCCTCTTGCTTTCTGGTAAAGAATGTGGAAGTAATATGTTTTCTAGATCAATACAATGCACAAGCAGTCAATTGTTTCAAAAACAATTTGTATGAAAGTAGTAAAAAGATGAGCGTTATGCTGTGAATGATAATTCTGCAAGGAAGGTGGAAGGATGAGAAAAAAGACCTTGAACAGAACTAAGGTATATAATGGAGTGAGTGCTGGTATAGAGAAGAAGATAGTATATGAAATAAATAATGTTTAATAAAAATACACAATTTATCAGATGTATAATGTTTAACAAAGTTCCATAGATTAACCATGTTATTGGCTTCTTCGGAGATAAAAAGATAATATGATATTGTTTGAAACAAGGCAAAACAACATAACTAGTTGTATTTATTTTATTTATTTATTTATTTATACGGGACATTGTGTTAGCAGCAGCTATTTTTTGCTTGTTTCTCTATTACTTCACTTTTTGTTTCTTCTCTCCTACAGTGCTCCCCAACCCCCGGTATACCCGGGAACTTCTGAGCTCCAGCTATCTGGTATCTTCCCTTGCGGGATGCGGCTAGGACATTGACATCGGTGTGCGGTCCCGTGACATTGGTGGGCGGTCCCACTGATGTCAGTGGGCTGATACAGTGGGAAACACCCCCAGTTAAAGGGGAAATGGGCGAGGAGTGGAGCGTGTCAAGACCCCACTCCGGGACCCAGAGGATTCAGGTGTTGACCCGGAGGACCAGAGAGGCGTTGCTTCACCCGGAGTTCTCGGAGTTCCCCGGGCCCAGTCTTAGGCTAGGTTTCCACTTGGGTTTTTGTCCTGCGTTTTTTTCTTGATGAAAAACGCCAGGAAAACGCCAAGAAAACTACCACTGCATTCTCCTGCACTTTGTCGTTTTTCTGGATTTTTTTCTGGCGTTTTAGCCTTTCTGTGGAAATAGCTTTTTTTGACCTTAGGCAGTTTTTCCAGCCTTTACAAGTTAAATGTTTCACCCAACTAAAAGGGATTAGGATAAATGGCAAGTATCTGCCCCTGATGTCATTTACTTGGTAGAGTTCTACTTAAACGCCCCGGCGGACCCTTTTGTCTCTTTTCTGTGGTTTGTAAGGCATGCTTTATTCTGAATGTCTGCTCCTCTAGGAAGAGTGGCCCCAAATGATGGTGCAAATTGTTTGCTGTTGCTTTTGGCGCGCAGGATCCAGTTGATGCGTCGGGTATGTTTGTTTGTTTGTTTGTTCCAAATGGTGTAAAATTCAATATGAACTTTGTTTTGTGTGAAACTGTTTGTTTCCAGCCTATTTCTTGTAGGACACACAGATACTGGGTCCATCCTCTGCATTGTAACTGTGGAAAAAACGCCATAAAAAACGCCAAGGCAATAAACCCACATGGCTTTTTCATGGCGTTTTTTCTCTCCCATAGACTTCTATTGGAGAAAAAAAGCCAAGATTTCTTGCAAAAAACGCCAGAGTGTCAACATGCTGCGATTCTGAAAAACTGCCACAGAGCCCAAAAAAGCAGAAAAACGCCAAACAGGACTGAAAAACGCCAAACAGAAAAACGCCAAGTGGAAATGGCATTTTGCGATTTCCTATTGAAGAACAGCTAACATCTGGCTGCAGCGTTTTTCACAAAAAAACGCCAGGTGGCGCTATTGGCGTTTTTATAGGCGTTTTTAGCAAAAAAAACCCAAGTGGAAACCTAGCCATAAAGTGTTTTTTTTTCCAAATTTTCACCATGTTTTATTATTTTTTTTTATAGTAAATAAGATGATATGATCAAAACATATGGTATCTGAAGAAAGCCCATCTTGTCCTTGCAAAAAAACAATATATAACATGTGTGGGTACACTAAATGGGTGAGGAGAAAATTACAGCTGAACACAAGCACCACAAAAGTGTTAAAGCAGCTTCGGTCCCACGGGGTACAAAAATAAAAAATAAGCCCGGTCCTTAAGGGGTTAA